>VZSV01000127.1:1641062-1679815 GCA_013398735.1 Nothocercus julius | reverse complement strand
GCTGAGTAGAGGGGCAGGATCCCCTCCCTCGACCTGCTGCAGACGCTCTTCCTAATGCACCCCAGGATCCCCTTGGCCTTCTTGGCCACGAGGGCACTGCTGCCTCATGGGCAACTTGTCATCCACCATGACGCCCAGGTCCCTCTCTGCAGTGCTGCTCTCCAGAAGGTCAGTCCCCAGCCTGTAGTGGTGTCTGGGGTTCTTCATCCACAGGTGCAGGACCTTGCACTTGTCTTTGTTGAATTTCATAAGGTTTCTCACCGCCCACTTGTACAGCCTGTCCAGGTCCCTCTGGATGGCAGCACAGCCCTCTGGGCTATCAGCTACTCCTCCCAGTTTGGTATCATCAGCAAACTTGCTGAGGGAGCACTCTATGCCTTCATCCAGGTCGTTAATGAATAAATTGAACAGGACTGGGCCAAGGACTGACCCCTGAGGGACACCGCTGATCACCACCCTCTGGGCTCTGCCATCCAGCCAGTTCTTAATCCACCTCACCATCCACTCATCCAACCCCCACTTCTGGAACTTGCCCAGGAGGATTCTGTGAAGGACGGTGTCAGAGTTGTCAAATGGTTCAACCTTGGTGAAGTCCAGATGGATGACATCCACCGCTCTCCGCTCACCAATCCAGCCAGTCATTCCATCATAGAAGGCGATCAGGTTAGCCAAGCATGATTTCCCCTTGGTGAATCCATGCTGACTATTCCGAAGCACCTTCTTGTCCTTCACATGTTTGGAGACAACACCCAGGATGAGCTGTTCCATCGCTTTTCTGGAGATGGAGGTGAGGCTCACTGGCCTGTAGTTGCCTGGGTCCTCCCTCTTGCCATTTTTGAAGACAGGTGTGCCATTGGCTTCCTTCCAGTCCTCCAGCACCTCCCTCGTTCTCCAGGACCTTTCAAAGATGATGGAGAGCGGCTTAGCAATAACATCCGCCAGCTCCCGCAGCACTCTGGGGTGCCTCCCATCAGGGCCCATGGATTTGTGGATATGAAGTTTCCCTAAGTGCTCTCTGACCCAATCTTCCTCTACCCAGGGCAAGTCTTCCTCTCTCCAGGCACCTTCTCTTGTCTCTAGGGTCTGGGATTGCAGAGGGCTGCCCTTGGTAAGCACCGAAGCAAAGAAGGCATTCAGTAACTCTGCTTTTTCTTCTTTCATTACCAGGGCACCCACTTCATTCACCAGCAGACCTTATGTTTTCCCTAATCTTCCTTTTGCCATGGATATATTTGAAAAAGCTCTTCTTGTTATTTTTAACATCCCTTGCCAGATTTGATTCCAACTGTGCCTTAGCTTTCCTTGTCACATCCCTGCATTCCCTGACAACATTCCTATATTCCTCCCAAGGAACCTGTCCTTTTTTTCCCCACATTCTGTATACTGCCTTTTCCTGTTTGAGTTTTACCAGCAGCTCCTTGCTCATCCATGCAGGCCTCCTGCCCCCGCTGCCTGATTTCTTACTCATCATAGGGATGCACACTGATCCTGAGCATGGAGGAAGTGTTGCTTGTATACTACCCAGCTCTCTTGGGGACCCCCTTCCCTCTAGAGCCCTAGCCCACGGGATTCTTCCAAGGAGATCTCTGAAGAGGCCAAAGTTGGCCCTCCTGAAGTCCATGGTTGCAAGGCTACTTACAGCCCTCCTTCCTCCTCATTGGATCCGGAACTCCACCAGCTCATGGTCACTGCAGCCGAGGCTGCCCCCCACCTTCACATCTCCAACAAGTCCCTCTCTGTCAGTACAAGGTGCAGCAGCCCAGCTCTGCTTGTTGGCTCCTCCACAATCTGTGCTAAAAGGTTATCAATGCACTGCAGAAACCTACAGGGCTATTTGTGGCTGGCTGTGTTGTCTTTCCAGCTGATGTCAGGGTAGTTAAGTCTCCCATCAGAACCAGGGCCTGTGACCATGAGGCTACTTCCAGCTGACTATAGAAGGCCACATCAATTTCCTCATCCTGGTCAGGTGGCCTGTAGCAGACCCCCACCACAGTGTCTCCCACATTACTCTGCCCTCTAATCCTAATCCACAAGCTCTCAACTCACTCATCATCCACCCCCAGGCTGAGCTCCGTGCGTTCCAGTTGCTCTTTCACATAAAGAGCAGCTCCCCCACCTCGCCTTCCCAGCCTGTCCTTCCTAAGGAGCACAGAGCCTTCCATGACAGTGCTCTAGTCGTGGGAGCTATCCCACCATGTCTCTGTGATTCCAATGAGATCATGATGCCAGGACCGCACACAGATCTCCAGTTCCTCCTGTCTATGCCCCATGCTGCATGCATTGGTGTACAGGCATTTAAGGGAAGTAATCAAGCCTGCAGGTTTCCTGCAGGTCTTGACGATGTTTCATTTCACAGCAGTTGAATTCTTTGGTTAGAGATGGGCCCAGTTCAAAAATTGTTCACTTCAGATAGTCTAAATTTAAAGGAGAATCATGACTGGAATTTCAGATCAATTGTACTTCCAGAGTCATAAAACGAAATGAAAGTATGATTCAGACACACATAAACTTGGAGTTTTTGAAAACTAAAGGAAGGTAAGCCCAGATTTTGGTATTCACCTTTGCTTTTCCATATCCCTCGCACAAATACATGCACATATATAGGAGGGAGGCATTTCAGGAGAGCTAGAGGATGAACAGCCATCTCTTCTTTCTATTCTTCTGTATTGAAGAATACATTTGATTCACATCTTACCTTGTCAAGTAGTGGCAAAACTAGGAAATCATTGTTGACTGTCTCTCTTACATCATCATTTTGACCATGAGAGGTTGAAATCAGTCCTGACTAAAAGAGGGATGAGGTCATGAACATTATGGCATCCTGTGCATGACTCCACTACTCCTGAAGAGCTACCAACCAGTGAAATCGATTTATTTTGGATAAGTTCACCATTAATACACCGTGCTGGTCTGATTTGCAGCCACCAGATGCTCATGCTAACAGGGCCCTTTGGACTTTTTGACCTCAGATCTTCTCTGGAAGGGACTTTAGAAGCTTTCCTGAGAATAGGATGCTGCAGCTTTATTGCCTTCATCCTCACAGGTCCAATGTCAGATATTAAGTCACATTAACTGCTGACTGGGGCATTATTTGATAATCAGAAGGAAAAACACTAGAGATGGTGAATACACATCTTTAGAGTGACATTTCTGTCAAATGCTTTGGACATATCCTTTCGGTACGTGTCTTTTCATCCTAATTTTTAGCAGTCTATACCAATCAATAGTCATTCAAACTAAGTGTTGCTGTTTTAAGTTTATCATTAGGAAATGACATTTTGAGCAGTAGATGGCTGAATTCAGCTACATCTTGGCAACAGATTTCAGTGACTAAATCAGCAAATCCCAGGGGCAAAGTTTAGCCAGTTTGATCTTGTAGGAATTCACTATAAAAGAAAAACAACACACAAGGCAGAGAAAAAATCAACTGTTTGATAGAAAGAAGTCCTTAAAGTGTTATTAGCTTCTTTAAATTACATTTCGATAATCAATTACTTTCTAGTGCTGCAGTAATAACAATATTTTAGTATGTCTTATCTAGTAATTTTCAAGTCCATACACTCTTTTACAGAGTATTTTTGTATCCTGCAATGCAACACATACACAATCCAGTATTAGAACAGGCTGAAGAAATAGCCTAACTCATAGAGAAACAAAAGAGAAGAATATCATGACAGAATGTCACCTTCATAGTACAGAAAGACATCAAACATAAATCAAAACATTGCACAGATAAATTGAAATTACTGTTCCAGGGAAATGAAATCATTATTTCTGGTAACCATTCCTAAATGCTTTAGCTGCTTCAAAATGAGCATGCCCAAATGGAAGCTATTTCAAACTGATGAGAAACTAGAGTTCTTCATGAATATCATGGGGTGTGTAAGCCAGTTTACATACCTGAAACATGAAGTGAAGAAGCAAGAATAGTGAAGATGAGTGTCAAACAAGTGAGAAAAGAAAAAAATTAACATCTGTTTCACTAGAAGAACAAAAACAAGATAAAATTTTTAATCACCGTTTTAACAATATCAGCAAAACCACGTTTTGACAATATATGTAGGTTGAAAAGATCTACTCAGATCTAAACTATTCTCAGTAAATGAGAATTGGAATAAACAAGGAATTATATCATTTTAATTCTATTAACTTGATGGAAAATGCTGCTTCTTTTGCCCCAGATTTTTTACCATTTTCACCGATTTGGTTCAGGTAGAATAGGCAATTTTAATCTTTGCATACTCTTAATCAACTGACTGGATTTTAAAGCCATAATCAGAAGGAAAAGAGCTATTTAACAGGCAGTTTTGCTCATAGATTATCATCTTATCTATGCATACTCACTCTCTCTCGAAAGTTCAATTACTACTTTCATGTCACCCTGGGATATAAACCTTGACCTGTTAAAGTTTGAACTATTGCTCTTTCAGGTTGTCAAAAATGTTTGTGCTCTGTGTTATAATTAAAAAAGGACAAAAGAGAAGATTCAGATTTTGAATCTAGAAGAACTAAAGCCTAGCATGTCAAATACTTATTAATTATTTTGTTAATCCAGGACCCTAAAAAGAGTTACTTAAGAAAATTGATGTAGAATTGATATGCAAATCTAATTTTCTAATCACAGGTTCAAACAAAATCTCATTCCATCTTCTGTATTGGTAAATACTGGTTTGCTATGTAATTTCTAAGTTATTGTACTCTCATTCAAAAAAAATATTTAGTCCCAATCTTTTAGCTCAAATAATACTTAAATGCCAGACTCCTTTTGATATACTGTTTTGAGGCACAAGCAGATGAACAAGTCATCAGGCCATGGAAAAGAGAAGTTCAGAACTCTTAAAGTCTGAACAATTTTCTACCTCAGCAATTGTCCAAATTTGATATCACAGGAAAGAAAAATAGTATGAATCTGATAGTATCTGACTTGGTGAATTAGATGGAGGTTTATCCGATTTGTCTTTTAAGCAGAAGTGGTTGTCAATTTGGAGTAAATATTGTTCTCTCCTTCATAGCAGCCGAGGGTTTGGAAGCCTCTGCCAGATCGACTGGGAAGAGTGGGTGAGGAGGGAAAGGCAGGACCCTCCCAGGGCATAACTGTCACTGAAGGAAATACTTTTTACTCTGACTGACACTATGTGATACTACGTTTTTCTTTAAAAAAAAAAAAAAAAGAAAAAAAAAAGAAATTCTGAGTGATAAAAGAACTTCTGAAATTTTGTGTGCTATTTACATTCTGACTGCTCAAGCAGCTTGCTAATTGAAATGGCCATGCAAGCCGTATTTAAGGATCATGGGAGGGTAAAACAAGGAATAAGATTTAAGTCCTAAATAAAAATTCCATTCCTGAACTTTGCTCATTAGGAAACTTAGCATTAAGAAACTATCTAATTGCCATTTTGAATTTCATAATGGTGAGTTACCTAATTGTTTTTTAACAGTATTGCCTTTTCTTTTAAATACTTCCTTTAGTTCTTGGTTTCCTCCGTCTAAAAAATCAGTTGTTGTAAAATAAATTTCTAGGTTATCTGATGTACTCTGCCTTGGCAAATGTCCATAACATTGTCTCCATTTTCACCTCACCTTCATGAATTCAGTTATACTTTCCTTCAAAATGTGTTATCACTCCTTTTTCATCCTGTAGAGATTACACTAATGGTGCCATAATTGTCCTAGTCATTTTTTTTCTCCCCTTCTTAAATATAAGCCCTACATTTTCAGTTGTTGAAGTGATAAGATACTAGCCACAGTTTCATTAGAAATTCTTGTTCTGAGACCCACAACTTTGTGTGCTAATTGTAGAACTCTGGGGGAGAAGTTTTCC
This sequence comes from Nothocercus julius, assembly GCA_013398735.1. Classification (NCBI taxonomy): domain Eukaryota; kingdom Metazoa; phylum Chordata; class Aves; order Tinamiformes; family Tinamidae; genus Nothocercus; species Nothocercus julius. The sequence goes on along the minus strand of VZSV01000127.1, from coordinate 1,673,994 downwards.
CAGCCCCTCCTGCCTACTAAACTATTCTTCACCTCCAATATTGAGTATAGAGATTATATTCCTGGGAAAGAGTCTTGGAAGAAACTGTTACAGATCAAAGCCATGATGATAACAAGGAGCCATCTGTTCCAACAGGGAGTGATGAGGCAGGTCCAAGATCAGGAAATGAAGCACTCAGGTCAGGGTTGGGCTTGGCTCGGTGCAGCCCGGGACAAGATAGGCTGGCAGCCTTGTAGCAGCATAACTCAAGCAAAGAGCAAGGGCAAGAGTTGAGCTTAACAGCTGCTCTTGAACGAAGGAAGGGCAGGTCTGCGCTGAGGCTTCTCAAGGCCATGAAGTTACATTACCAAAACTGGCTCTGAGCCCAGGCAGCCCAGCACCCAGGAGCAACAGGAATATGTTTGTGTACCTGACACTGACATACTTAGCGATGGAAAAGTTTAAAAGGACCCGAGAAAACCTAGCAGATCCGTGACTTTCAGAACTTCTTTTCAATGTATCTAGTCATTATAACAGAAGTTACTTGTGTTCCCTTTCTCCCTTTGGTGTAAATGACAAAGTACACTATCACCAAACTTGTGAATATTCATTTGTTTTCCTGTCTGTCTGATGTTACTGTCCTACACCTAATGTCTTTTGGGAAGTAGAATATTTAACCATCAGAGTATATTGCATGGACTATATCTTCTTTATTTCGGAGGAGACTATGGGTTCACTATTAAATGTTTTATTTAGAGACTGCAAACAGAAAACTGAACAGTTCTCAACTAAATATACCTTATGTGCTCCAAGTCTACCACTTTCTTGTCCTAATTCTACAAAGGTCTGAACTGGCCCTGAATCTTTTCTTTGGGTTTTGTTTAATCATTTGCTAATAAAGTCTGCACTTTGGACATTGGTGACTGTAATCAAAAATACATCAGAATGTCCCTTTCCCCATGCTTTGCTTACCTGTCTGCTAGTAATTGAAAAGCACATAGAGACTGTCTTTAAACAAATTAGTAGAATAAAGTAAGTAAGTCCTTTGTCATATTGTTTTCTCCAGAATTGTCTTGCTAATATTTCAAAATCATCCTGTTGTTATTATCTTTTAGTGATTTCTTTAGTGCTCCTTCTTGTGTTTTCTGAAGAGAATCTGACACAGGTACAGATTAGAAGTAGGAAGCAAGAACTCTTCCATGACCACATTCTAATTTTGCCAAAAATCCTTCTTCCATTCATGGAAGCCATGTGTAGAAAATTAGGCTTGGTAGTTAAAAAACAAATAATAATAGATGCACAAAATTGTCATTTAAACCTAGTTTGTTAGCTTTGTCTATTTTTTTTAATAATGCAGTTTTTAAAATATTGTGTTGGGACTCTGAAAATCACAATAAGCTAAGACTGTAAATAAAATATTGTTTAAGTTTTACTGATTTATTCCTTGGAAGTGTTATTATTTTAATCAATGTGTTACTTCTCTTGAGACTCTAGTTTGCTTTTAGAGACTTGAGATAAGCTGTGGTGTGTTCCTAAAGAGTAAGGTTGTAATGTCTGCAATACAGCCTTTGCTTTGATTTACCATCTCTTTTTTATCTATACAATTAAGCAATAGGTATTTCATGTCAGCTGCTTGTTTTTCCTAAGTAATTGATTTTGAACTGAGTATTAGGTGTCGGCAATTAGTTCCTTCTTTATTTTTAATGATTATCTTCTGTTTCTGCCATTATCTGATTGTCATCTAAATGTTACTGATTATTTGCCATGAATCACTGATAACTACCATTCTTTCCAAACATATATATCTTCTGACATTCAGCCTTCCACGTTTTGCTTTTGCAAAGAACTTTTTCCATGCATTTTGCTACCCTTTTGTTATACCATTGTTTAAATTTCTTTTCCTTTCTGCTTCTTTTTCTTGTTGCTTCATCTTTCATCACCTAATCCAACTGCCAGTCTTTTTTTTACCCACTAACAGATTACAAAAATTTTTGTCTTATTTTTCCCTTACTGTTGTTGATATGCCCATGAGTATTTCTAACAAACTGTTTCCCTGTGCTGTGTATCGCAAGTGTGTTTTGTTAGTTGCTGATAAAACCCTCCACTTGCTCTCCACAGCTGAAGAGCATCTGCTTTGAATTCTGCACAGTCTCAACTGCCTCACCTACCCCACTTACAAAATGCATAGAATATTTCTACCTCTTCTGGATCTCTCTATTACAAAATACTCGCATCTCTTCTTTCAAAGGATAAGTTTCGTCTCCCTTCTTCTTTGCTCCTGATTTTTTTTTTTTTTTCATTTTTTTACCCTCTAACCCTGTCTTTTTTCCTCTTTTTTTCTGTCCTGCACCCTCTAACCCAAGGCCAATTAAAGTATTCTATCTATGAGCAATTTGACACCACTTCCCTTTACCATCTATAAACTGTATAGGCCTTCATGCATAACTATCTCTGCTTAATCCAAAATCATCACCTTTATTGTCTGTCCCTTTCAGGGTTGTTTCTCCAATAGCTATTCTCTCTCTCTGCTAAGTTCATTTCCTGTCAAACCGTCAACAGGTTTTCAACCATGGTTTCAAGCAGTCATTAGAGCAGCTATTCCAAATCCTGTGCTGCTGTCAGTTTTGTAGAGCCTTCCCCTGAAAACCTTTGCTCTGCCATCTGAATTCAATGCAGAGTGTGTTTTACTTTCCTTGCTATTTGCTGTACAGAAAAATACAGTAAATTATGCAACAGATTTTTTTTTTTTCCAGACATGAGCATGAATCTTTTTTATGCTACTAACTTGTGTGAAGTGAAATGCTGTTAAGCGACCTGTCGATATGGGTACAGTTCAAAAGAGCAATATCTTCAACAGCAAATCTTCCCCTTTCCCCTACAAGCTTGTCATTCTTTCTCATAGAAAATTAAGTTCCCTAATCACATCTCATTTTCAGTACCTTCTTCACCTTATGTTTCATATTTTGTCTTCCTCATTTGAAAGCCTTTAGAAATATAGTCTCAAAATACTGTTTTGCTGCCTTCTTGGGGGGGTAAAACTGAGGCAATTGGAAGTGGGTCTAAGCAAATATAGCAAGACTTATCCATCCATTTCAACCCTGATAAATACTCCAGGTATAAAAATATGCTCCCTTTTTACTTAAGTCTCTTACCTCTTTGGCCTGTTAGACTTGCATGTTTGGAGCTCTATCCTTTAATATTCTCCTTTTCTGACAACAATATAATATATATTGAATTGAACATTACAAAATGTAATATGTGGCTTGCTATAGTTTATTAGTTCAAGGAAAAGTCAAGTGATTTCTCATCTTTCCTGCGCTGTCAGGACAAAAAGAAAAATAAGTGGGATTTAATTATATTAATCGTTGGGTTAGAAAGCTAATTTGGTCTTTAAGTGCTCTTTCAGAAGTTTTTATTTTTGATTCACAACCACATGATATACAATCAAAGACAATAACATTTTTTTTCCCTGTGAGTATGTGTGTATGGTGGACAAGAAAAACGTTGATAAATCCCTAAGTCTCTTATAGAAGGAGCTGATAGACGCTTTTCTCATTTGTAGTAATACCACATTACATTTGACATTTTGAGAATAAATTTTGTCACTGTTTAGCAGTTTATGACAGGAAGCTAGTGTCATGAGATTTGGTTACAATAATAACACAGGGATAAAAAAAATAGACAAAAACAGAAATGGCAGTACAGAATTGTTAATTGTCACAGATCTGTAATGTTAACTGAAGTACAACAATGAATTTCCATTGTACTACTCTATTCATAACTGTAACATTAACACAGTATTAAATTGTTTTTATTTATCCAACACAGCACTGAGATATATAGCAAAATAAAATTATCATTGCCCATTAGCATTTGCAATTTTAAATTGATTTGCCTCAGGCTGAAAGCAAATGGCAAACTTTAGCCCTGTGATTAAGTTAAAAAGATTGCTTTAACTGACACAATACAACGGTGTGAAACAAATTATTGTGATGCCTGGTAGTGGCAAAATATCTTGCCACTAGTCTGTTAATATAACTGACATGTTTTCTCTTAAAGAAAAATAAAATAAATCTATTAATGGCCAGAAACCAAATGAGGAACATTTTTTTCACCAAAAGTTAGAATTTTGGCAACATTTTCAGCAAATAAGTCACTTCAATCTAGAAATAGACACTTAGCCCTAACTATACATGCCGACTGTGATGCACACACTTTAAGCAGTGCTGGGGGCCAAGGAAGGTTTTAGAATGTATTTAACTGTCTGGCCACCTCTCTGCACATTAATCCGCTTCTGGCAGGATTATTTTGAACACTTAAAACCTCTGAGAAGTTTCAGTAGTATCCTTTATTATCTCATACTACCATTCTTATTCTCCTTCCTTACTCCCTCAAGACAAAAAAAAAAAAAAAAAAAAGCTTTCTGAGAGTTAAGGACAGAGGTGCTCAATCTTGGACTACTAAAAATTCTGATGTTTTCAAATCCAGAAGGGTTAAAAACAGGCGAAGTTCAACAAATGTTGAGCAGCATCTACCCTCCATCTCCTCTCTGCAATGGCACGAAGCACTTATTTTCATTTTTAGTTGTCTCCCTGTAGTCGTCAAAATTGACATTTGAACATTATCACTTAATGGAAAAATAATTTTCTTCAATTTAACTCTGAATGCTATTTTCCCGTTCCTCTATAGATTGTACAAGCAATGTTATGGCAGAAAGGCAGCCTGCAAGTACAACAGTTACAAACAAATGATAAAGGCCTTTCCTGAAAATGTGTGCTAAGCTTTAAAATCTTTCTTTCAGGAAATGGTTGGTTCAAAAATGTTTAGGGATTTTGCAAAGTGTTCCTCTCAAAATGGATTGGATGAAACTGCCTGAAAACTCTCACAACATCATTTCTATGAAAATTTCAGTGAAAACAACCCTCACTTCACTGATTTTTTTCTGTAATGCTTTTAATATGTACCTTTCCATATCCTTTCCTTTGTTCTCCCTCCCTTTCCTTCTTTTGGTCAGAAGCAATGACCTTTATGGCAAATATGTGTCTCTCAAAGAAGCTAAATGAATTTCTAAGTACTCTTAGAACACCTGACATGCATGCCTCTTAGCAAACCTTTAGTATGCTTTTGTTTTAGTCTGTTTCAATTCATACCAAAAGCAACATTGCCTGTCTGAAAAGACAGTAAAAGCTTCATCACAGATAAAATTTGGAAAAAGACTGCAGCATTGACACCAGTATTCAAACAGAAAAAGAAATGATCTCAATATTCTGACTCTTCTTTGACAGATGCATATTTTGCAGCTTAGCTACAATTTTGCTGTGTATTTGACTGACTCATGTTACCTATTTGCAGAACTAAGAAGAAAAAAAAAAAGAACAATTTGAAAAGAGACTTGTAAAGACCAAGCTTTTTTTGTTCCTCGTGTCTGACTTACTTAGAGGCTTTTTTTCAGTCCATTGAGCGACTCTATGAGTTTCAGGAAACCATATCTAGTCCCCGCTGGTTCCTAGGATTGTCTCTTCCTTTGACTTCAGAGCCATGGCTGTTAACTCCCTGCTCCTCTCAACATTTTCCCTCAGAACATGAACTGCCCCCTGTGCGTGCTGTGTTCCAGCTGCCTGCCTCAGTCAACTATGTCCCATAGTGTATCCAATCTTTTCCAAACCTGTTCAGGGAAGCAACGTGGATTGTTTTGTTTTGTTTTGTTTTTGTTTTGTTTTGTTTTGTTTTTAAAAGTCTTCATTTTCTGTGGATATAGTTTGAAGAAAATTACATGACACACTAGAGGTGGAAGAGGCAGAGAAAGGAAAAGAGGAAAAGCAACTATTTTTTCAGATGGAACAGAGATCTCTGCCTAAACTAGAACATAATGAAAAGCAGAGACAATGATTCTGATTGGCAGGGTGATGACTAAGAGCTCTGAGTATATCTAATTGATGGTAGGAAGCAAATAGTGTGATACCACTTGCCTTTGTGAGGATGCAGAATCCAGGATCCTTGCAGTGAAGCCCTGCACGCTCCTGCAGCACCAGGGAATATGGGTCATAGTTAATCTCATATCTCCACACCAATAAGAGGTCTGCAAAGGAGGCTGACTGAGCTGGGAAACATTTAATAAGGGTTCTCTGCAGCGGTAGCAGAGTGCAGACAGTGGAAAAATTCCTAACTAACTCGGTGAAAGTGCAGAAAAAGGCTTGAAAAGATTCACAGACACAATAGAGCCACTCGGAGATCTTGGAGCAGAAGAGTGCAGACTGCCTTCTAGCAGGTAGCATTTTGGCTCAAAAGCAAAATCAGCAAACTCCAAATGGGCCAGGATGAAGGTGCTGTGATTCTGAATGGAAGTTACGGCCCTTCGCCCTAGCAGGGCTTTTAAGTCTAAAGAATACTAAAAAGCAGTGTATAAACTGAAAAAGGGAAAAAAAAAAGAAAAAAAAGAGTATGGCTTAATATGCTTGTTTAAGATATGTTCTCTTCCACATTACATCTTTGAATAAAGAAGATGTTCAGATACCTTGTGTAAAGCCTAGCATTGTGGGTGTTGCATTCTCTAGCTGTCACTTGTTCCAGAAGTTTGCTGTGCACAAGAGCCTGACATCTGGGAAAACAAGGAAAGAAAACAGGAAACAAGCAAGAGCTTCCTGGAAGACCACTCTGATTTCAAGGAGTAGATATCTAAAATGCAAAGCATTCTTTCAAAATAATATTGTGACATTTGTATCTGAGGCATGCACCTAAACATAGCGGCATAGCAAGGTGCAGTGCCTAAGCCCTGCTCATCTACATTAGAGCTCTGTAGTCACACATTCTAGGTAAGACCAAGAGCTGTAAAGTCAGTGACAAAATCTTTGAAGGATAAGGAAGTCTCTAGGTTTCTCCATTCCCATCCCACTCTTTTATGGAAAATGCGTTGCTGATTTGTTCTAGGAAAAAAAAAAAATCACCTTTTTATAAGTTTGCTTTTTTTCTGCACAAAGAACAGGAAAAAATAATTACAAGAATAAAAATCTAAATTTCATTTTCATTTTTGTGTAAAACAGCAAATGCCTCCCATTTGCTAAAAAAAATGACAATGCTGTGGGCTAAATGGACTCCAACACAGTATTGATTAGGACTGTTACAGCCTATCAAGGGATAAATGGGACAGCAATTTCAAAAAGCTTCTAGTATTTCTTGTGACAGAGAAAGACAAATGATTTTACATAGAAACAGCAGAAGCAATTGGCATTGCAGATGAAATGATAGTAATAAACATACGATATGGCCAAAAATACTATGAAAAAGAAATTTACGTGTAATTAAATTGAGATAATTTATTCTCATGAAAGTACTTGCTTGAGAATTAACTACTTAATACATTTTAAAGAACCTTTAAAGAAATCTGATTGTTCAAAAGCAAGCTTCTGTTTGGAGATTTTGTCCAGCTGGCCGGAATATCCTCAGCTCCTCCAGAATTGCACAAAGACCCGGGCATCCCCTTCTGATATGCACAGCATCATGTGCATCAGAAAGGTACAGTGCTTCCTGAATTACCTTGGCTTTTCCAGTAGCAACCAGTGTTGTGGTGTAAGGGGTATGCTAAGGTGTAAGAGAGGAGTCTTTTGGGGACAGACATTAAAGGAAGCAATAAAGATGGACAATGATTGTGTGTGCCCCAACTTAATTTTCTTGGTTAAAAAAAAGAGAGAGATAGAGAGAATTGCAAGACACAATGGATACATCTTTGCTGAGACATAACATTTACTTTTAACTTATTCTGCAAAATACGCATTTTGCTTTTTTTCTTTAGTATTTAGTCAGTAGCTTCAATGTGCAATGCTATTTTGAGTGATATAAGACACTATACGAAATAATATCATAGGGCTATCAGATCTTACAAATGCTTAAACAATGTTAGGGATATGGTTTTCCTATATGGGATAGACATTAACAAGTAATTGAAGTAGTTTCTTCTTTTCCCCCTCCGTATAAAATACCAAAAATACCAAGCAGATCACTCTTCATGGCTGGGGCCCAAAGCTGCAACGTGACAGATGTTTGAAGGAAGTCTTAAGCCTGTTCCTAGCAATAGACTGCACTTGAAGCTCAAGAGCAGATATTGGCTTCCTCTTAAGTTGGTAAAATGTTCACATTAAATACAGTAGCAGAAAACAGTCTCAACTGCAATGTGCATCACAATATTTCTTGTAAAATTAGCACCAGCCATGTGAACTCCAACTCTTCCTTATCTACATCAGCCTGTTGAAGACTGTTGTCTGTTAGAAGCTTTTTGATAGCTACTTAGCACACTGCAATCAGACACTGTAAGTGACTTTTCTCTGTTTGCCAAGTGCTTCTGTACTGCTGTGCTTCGGATCTCAGTTCAAAAGGTGTGCTGTGGCCCTCATTCATGCTTTGCTTTGGTGATTTCTTCCCAGTAGGCACCAGCACTTCTTTACTCCCATCTGAGATCAAAAGCTGTGCTTATTATTGCAGGAAAAAAAAAAAAAAAAAGTCTGTATGTAACAACAACAACAAAAAATTGTATTCTTTATGGGCATAATAGTTTTTGTCCATTAAGAATATAAGAATATACTATGCCTGTTTCTTTTATCAGCCCTTGCGCTATTCCTCAAGAACAGTCTAAACTGAAATTACTGAAGATTTGGCATCTGTGCTATGGCTGTCCAAAGGGTCCAAAAGCTGTCCAAATAACTCTGAGCTTTCACCAAGAATACTGTGGCAAATAAATGATTTTATTATTTTTCAGACCACAGATTTTCTCTCTGTGTAACTGACCAGAAGGCAAAGATTTCTCTTGATGTAAAAAAACAAGTGCTGCTGCTAGCCACCTTCCCTTCAAATCAATGACGTGTACTGTATAAACAGCTAAGAGATGAGAATAGAAGCCAAGAGGTGCTGGGCTTCATACCATTTTTAGATAGCGGTTAAAAATCAATGGCATTTGGAAGTAGAAACAAAAACACTGCTGTACAACAGGACATCCAGTAAAGAACAGAACAGGATGCTATATAACAGCCATAGCAAAAGTGTGCTAGATCCCCACTGGGGCTACTAAGTCCTACTTCAGTGAATGACCAGCCATAACAAGCAAGTTATTTGTACTATGGCTTAAACACTCGTGCTCATATGCACACACACATGCTGAAAATTATAAAGGAAGTGCTGGCTCAGATAATTGAGGCAATTCATAAGGAGGCCGAGTCATTCAACAGCACAGGAAATAAATAGCATAGAAGTATTTCAGAACAGTGTGTGCAATGAGATAGCTGGAAAGAGGACTAACAATGGGCAGCGTGACTGAAACACAAAATCCACCTCTATTCCAGAGAAAGACACAGAAGACAAGAGGACGTGGTCAATGAGTTCTGTCTAGATAAATTCTCCAATTCCGCAAAAGAGGCTACGTCTAAACAATGGACCAAATGTCTTGCCCTAGAGTGACACTGTTGGGTTTTGCTGAGAGCATGACTAATCACCTTTCCTTGCACAGTACCCATGGGGCCTGTGGAAAAGAGGCTGAAAGCTGGGCTGCAATAAGTGACCCTTTAAGTTTAATGCCAAACCGCAGAAGTTTGGAGAAACATGTGGGGATTTCCAGGGTACAGCTGGCCCTTTAACCCAAATTGGTCCCATGGGATGGTTCTGGTGTGCCCTCCTCCAAGATGGGGACAGCACTCCTTAAATGCTGGCAGCAAATTATCCCACACAGACTCTTGGTGGTTGTGTGGGTACCAGACTTCTACACTGGTATTTTTTTCCCAACTTTGTGTGTATCTAAAAGTCAGAGCTGCAAGCAATGTTTATGAACTCTACTTGAGAGGAAGTGGAGGAAAACATACTTTGAATCTGTATCAACACCTCTCCCATGGATTAATAATAAGACTTCCTAGGCTTTCTGGAGTCTCCAGCCTTAGAGAATCTCAAAACCTGCATGGCCATGGCTCTAACTTGGAAGATAAAAAAGAGAGTTTTAAATACTGTGAATGTATATTACTTCTCTCTCAAGGAAAAACTGCTTTACAGTTCATGTCATAATTTTACCGTTTTTCCTGTTGCTCATAAAGTGTCCAGAGAGACTGACTGGAAACAAAACAAACAAACAAAAGAAAAGAATATTTTGAAAAGTCTTTATCTAGCTAAACCAAATCATTCTTACAGCTTGACCGTAAAAAATAAGGGGAACAAAAACACAGTCTTCTTTTTCTTTTTGCAATTTGTTTCACATTTCATACTATTTTCTTCATGCTCCTTCTCACGCACTCTCCTTTGTTTCCTCTGATTGTCTTTTAGAAGCAATTCATTTAGCAATTCTGTCTTCCATCTCAGCATAAACATGGCTTTGATTTAATTTTGTACTTATTTTTAAAGCATGGACTTCCCTCTTTATCTCAAATGTAGACTGGTAACCTTTTGGTTTTGATTTTATGAGTTTAATTAAGATCCAACTTAATTTCTCCTTCTTCCTTATTAAACGAGTATGGAATGGTTTTGTTCATTTGTACCTTACCTGCTTCTTTTCCTTCTCATGCCTAATCAATCATTGTCTGAGTGCAAGGGCTGAGAGTAGCATGTGTATCCATCATCCTACTAGTGCTTAAATACACAGGCTCTGAAATACTGGAGGAAGAAAAGAAGTGACATCTGAGTAATATATATTTTAAAGTTTCTGTCTCTGACAAATATTAATTACCTGTAGAGGAGTTTGCCCTGAGGTTTCTGACGTGTCCATTCCGGGATCAGTTCTTGTCTCCATTAGAAAAAGGTAGGGTCAGATTCCACTCAAGTTTCAACAAGATTAAATGAGGTCATTGCCTGAGGTGGGGATGCAAGAAATTATTATCAGTTATATTATTCTGTTGACCACATTAAAACAATATGCAGTGCACTCAACTCTACACAATATATCCACTCTACTATTAGCAGATATTGGGCACAAATTCCCCCTGTTACCCTCAACTCCTTTGCCATCACCTAGTAATAAAAGGCACTTAAATAATCCAAGATCATCTAGACTGCAGAGTCATTTCTTTTGCAAATGAAGTTTGTATAATTAAACTAGTGGATGAGTTTGGCATGGAATAAGTTTATAAGCACTAGTTCTTCACGTGTCCTCCATTAGCAATTGCAGCTTCTTAGCTGAAATAATGGATTATGCTTGTAGGCAGTTCTAGCAGGAGATATAAGATGGAATACTTGATGAATGAAAAAAATTCATTAGGAGTGACTGAACCCCTCTCACTGGTCACACATCCTCTTTGGAGAACTTATGTTTATCTTTGTTGTGTATCATTTTAATTATTTGATTCACTTTTATCTTCCAAAGCAAGTGTAATTGTGTCAGCTTTGGAAGGTCTCCTGATAAACTTCCCTTCAAGTAAATGTAGAATGTAACATGTAAAACAATTGATAGTAGTGGATCCAGAATGCTCTTTATAGAACCTTCACAAACACCAGTTTGATATTTGGGTCTCAGTGTTTTCTTTTGACCAATATCACATTCTTCTCATCTGTGAACCTCTAGTTTTATATGTCATACCATATGAAATTGAATCATATATATTTTAAATGTTAATAACCCATAATTACTTTGTTATTATTAAATAAATTATAATTATAATGCTATAGGTAAAAATTGGTAGCACTGGAGCTGTCTAACAAGACAGGGCTTAGGTATTTCTGACATGCATAGTCGACAAACATTTTTTTCATTTTTTGTTTGCCTTGTTCTATGTCCATCATTTACTTCTTCCTGCCATTCTCCTGTGTGACTTCTTTCCCTTTTCTTATTGTACAGTATAGAAGATATCACTATGATATCTTCTTGCTCCCTTCCTGCTCACTTTGTACTAATTCAGTGAGAAAACATCTTGCATCTTATGCACTAATAGAGGGTTCCCTACCACGCCTCCCAGCAGCTGGCTATTCCAAAGCATTTCTCTGCATTTATTTGGATTCATGGATTTGCTAAAGCCTTTGGTGGTAACACATCCCTTTTTGACTGGATCATGGCTTTATTGGTACCAGTGGCGAAGGTTGTGATGGTGGTTTTCCCTCCTCCACTCTTCGTCTTTCATTTAGTTGATCTGGATCAACATAGATGGATCTTGTCACTGCTGACTGAATCTATCACAAAGGGGAGAAATGCTAGCCTTCTTCCGCAAGCAAAAACTGGCTTGTTTCCATTTTTTTTTCACAACTGGAATAAAATGAAGCAAAAGAAGAATCCCATGTAACATAGGAAAGCAATTTTTTTTATTATTACTTTCTTAGAACCTCTCTGATATGACTCTGTTCCTTTTCACATGATACGGTGTTGTCTATGTGTTTCTTTTTTTCATGTCCTTACTTTTGGCCAACATGAAGGATTTATTAGTTAAACTAAAAATAACAAATACAAGCTTTCAGCTCAGCATGAGATCTTTCCTTCTCCCTTGAGAGAGAGCACAGCTCTCAGCCTTTTCCCACAAAATGACCTTTCCTCTGAGACTTCATTCTGGCCAATGTTATGCAGATTTACTGTATCTTACGTACAAAGCTGTCAGCAGCAATATGTGGAAATAACAGTGCTTATCTTCAAAAGAAAGAAACTCTCTGTTGCTCTTCCAGTGATGCTGGGAGAAGCTGGGACAATACTATGCTGATTTTGCTGAAAAGGGCTGTGACTACACTGCAGAATGCGTAATCACAGGACAGCTTAGTCAAAAGTGAGGGAAAGCAGACCCCTGTTATGGCTCTTCCTGTATCTGCTGGTGGAACACACATATACAGTGGCAGCAAGGTTTGGAAATGAGATGGAAAGCAGACCACACACAAGTCAGACCTACACACATCAGCAGGTTTGGAAAGAGAGGGTGATTCAAAGAGATTAAATTACATTGATTCTCCATTACCAATTACAAATGGAAAACAAAACAAAACAAACAAACTGAATGCTGACTGAAGACCCTCATAAAGCTTCAAACTGTGGAAAACTCCTTGAAGTGTTATTGTCTGATAATGTAGTATTATCTCACCTCATAAATGCCTGGGGTTGTGCCGTCCTCTGTCTTGAGTGTTTCTTCTCATGTAAATGAGAGCAGGAAAGAGGAAGGCAGAAGAAGAAAGAGCGTAAGTGTGTATGTACATCACACACTGACATGGAACCAGCATGCAGGTGGAGTAGACAAGGAGATGTGGAGACTGGGAAGCATTCCCACCTTCTGCAGTTTAGATAAACCTTAACAGTAAAATCAATCTCTTCAAAGGTCTATGAAACAATTAGTCAAAATTGCTACTGAGAGCCCTATTATTTATGGGAGCATTATAATGGCTAAAAATATTTCAGAGAAGTTAAAAGGCCAAGTGGAAATACAGGCTGGTTACAAAACTGGGAAAGAGTGATTGAAATATTAGGTGGTTGTGGTGCTGTACGGAGGGATCTTGACAGACTGGAGAGATGGACAGAGAGGAACCCCACGAAGTTCAATAAAACAAAGTGAAAAGTCCTCCAACTGAGGAAAAATAACCCCCACACCAGCACAGCCTATGAGCTGACCTGCTGAAAAAAAGCTTTGCAGAAAAGGAGCTGGGGACCCTGGCTGACACCACGTGGAACATGAGTCAGTAATGTTCTTTTCTGTAGAAGAGGGTTTATTGCATTAAATAACACACACCAATCCCCGAAAGTCTTGTTCTGCAGTTGTCCATTTTCTTCAAGTCAGGTTTGCTTTCAAGATGCCAGTCTTGGTTTGAAAATATCAATATATATAAGCACAAGTTAATAGTGCCAAACCTCTCTGTGCTTTCAACTATGAATTTTAGTTTACTGGTAGCCTTTTGGCATTAGACTGGTCTTCACGTTTCAAGTCTAGTCTGAGTACCTTATGTAAATCTGTACAATAAATCTACAACAGAGCAAGGAGCAGATCTCATGTGTACAAGATCCTAAGTCAGTATCCTGCACTCCAAGACATTCTTACACTTTGGAAGGAGAAGGAGAGCTTCCCCTCCACTAACCTTGACATGGAAAGAAGGAAAAACATACTGTCCATGAGTAAAAATACCATTTCTTGATTCTCCTTGGAATGACTTGACCTCTGGGCAAAGTCATATTGTTCTTCTGAGAAGACTAGATTAAAGAGTATTTTATTCCACTATACCACTGTGAAAATAAACCCAATTTTTCCGTTGCTTCATGAGGCTTTTGGATGATGACAATGGGTTATTCTGTAAACAGCTGATCTATTGCCTACATTATAAAAATTCTGAGGTATTTCAATGAAAATGTTTACATTCAGAATAAGAAAATCACAGTCGTATTCTTTACACTGAAGTAAAATTAGGAATGAGAAAGAATTTCAACTCAGGCAGTGGAAGTGAAGTGAAAGGAGGAAAGAAAATATTAACAAATGAGGGTTATTTTTCCAACTTTTTTTCTTAGATAGCTTAAATATCTTAAAGACATTTCTTCATCATTGCTTTCATTCTTTTGTCTCCCTGATGCCTTGTACATCTTGAATGCCCTTCGTGAGTTCTTCTCAGGTCTGGTGTTGGGCTGATTCTGCTTCTGTAATCTTCTAGTTAAGAGGGCAAATCAGGGACTCTTCTTGGGCTCTTCATGCTGTTGTTGCTGCATTTTCTACCGAGATAGGAGAGGAGACAAGCACTCACCATTGCTTACAATATGGGGAGTCTTCATTTCTTCACTTTTCGTATTGAGTGTACCTACACCTGTAGCTGCATTCCATGGAAGCAAAATGGAAATTGTAACTAACATGAAGAAAACAGACTGCTTCTATTCTTTTCCTACAGCATGCAGTTCATGTTGTGCATAGGATCAAATTAGGAGATCTGACAGCAGAACTGATTTATAAGGGAAGCTTGCTTCACTGAAAGTCTGCTCAATGAGCGTGGATTGATAACTACTCTCATTCTTCTCCAGTACAAAGCAGATGATTTATCTATGAAGAGATTTTTCTGGCATCTGTGCCACAACTTGCCCTCAAGCCGAGTATGATTATCACCAGAGGTACCACCACTGACCTACCCCACTGCTAGCAGCCACCTCCTCTAGCCTAGTCCTGGAAGGGCTCAGCTTTATGCTTGAGGAGGTGCTGTGGTGGCGTGAGAACATGACATTTTGTAGGGTTCTATACTTGGTCATCCACAACACACCACAACACACCTCAGTTGAGCAAGACCCTCAGGTAGCTAGCTCTGTGGCACGAGCCTGCCATCTAGTAACCGCATCTGTCAGGAAAAGTGTTCAAAATTGTGTATATAAATATCTTTTTGCTCTACAGAGAGTTACTCCTGCCTTCTATAGTGCTCTGGTGGATCATGCCAGAAGTGACTGGTACAGTTAAGATTTTGCAGGAGCCTAAACTACTTCCTTATTTGTTTTGGGGAAGAACTCATGATCCTTACTGTCCAGGTGATGCGTGTTTCCTCTGCCATATGTACTTTTTGTGTGCTTGATTTGTCTTGCTGTCACCTAAATCTTGTATTGCAAATCAAAGAATCAGTCGGAATTTAACATGGTCTGGGCGTGGGTGGAGGGCTGCTTGAAGTGATCAGACTGGCAGGGTTTCTGAATGCACCACTGAATTTTCAGGCTAAGCAGCAGGCATTTCCGAGATAGTTGTGAGTGGTAAAAAAAGAGACCAAAGGGAATATAAATAAAATATAAATATAATTATCTCATTATTTTCTCTCTCTTTATTATTTTCTCTCCCTAAATAATTTTTGAGATGCCATGGATGCAGCATAGAAGATAGACAGATCGTACAGGCCCTTCATCTACTGATAGCATTTCTTTATACATTACCTTTCTCTTTGATATTGCCCTTTTGCTGTAGGAAATAGCTCCAGCCTCAGAGCTCTCCTCATGTTCTCCTATAATCTTTCATCGCCATCCCTAGCAAGGTCATGTTTTTGGCTGTTTTTCAGCATGAATGAGCAGTCTCTCCATCTTCACATTGACACTCTGTGGGGATAGAGAGAAACCTGGCCTTTACACGAGATAGTATGAGACATCTTAGCAGGCTGGTCTTGCTAGGATTCTTGCATGTAATCTGTGATCCAAACAGTCCTTGGCAGTAGCCAGTAGTGCTCTATAGATACAAGCTCCTTATAGGCTCTAGCTTGCTGCAGATGAGCCTCTGAATTTGTCCTCTTTCATGAGCTTCTTAAATTAAGTGGCAAATGCCATCTGGGTATTCATCACAAAGAACCTCTCTCACTCATACATTGCCATATGGTTGTGTTGTCCTTTAGTTAGCACTCTCTCTTTATGTAGTGTTGATTAAAGATATAAGATAATACTCACCTGGCAGATTTAGGTAATCTGATCTTAACTTGGCAAATCCTGGCTTTAAAGTATTGTGAAGGTTTTAGCACAAGTTAAAAAAACTTAGATTTTTCAATTAAACTTTTTTTTTCTTTTGTAATTTGTTAGCAAAATCCAGTTGTGCAGCAAAAGTGAGTGCTCGCTATATAGAGAAAAATGTATTTTAAATCACCGTGACACTTTCTGCTTACACTTTCTGCTTGCACAGACAGCGCTACGTCCAGCTTGCACACATGGGAGAATACTTTCAGAGAAGCTAATTAGCGGCCTTATTAGACCACACAGCACTCGGGAGCATTCTCCCAGACAAGCCTACAAGGTGCATAGCTGAATTCAAATGTCCTCCAAAGTGCCAGAAACCAATTAGTGCTGGACATAGCAGAGACAACTGTGAAACATTTGTCAGAAAGCCCTGCAATTTTCTGCACAGAATCCAGCAGAGTTAAATCTGCTGCCGTTCCCACTGTATAAAGCGAATTGCAAGTGGGCCTGCTCTGAGCACTTCTCCTAGCCCCTGGGTACATTACACATGGACAACATCATGCTGAAAGAACCCGCTGGAGCAGAAAGAGTTGTTTGAAGCTTGTGCTGTATCAAAGAAATTATCTCACTGTACCATTTAGGGAAACAAAATGGCTCAGACTGAATCTTAAGGACTATTGTCCTCAAAACCCCCTCAGGAATGTGGTGCACTCTCTTACTTACATGACTTCTTTGCCATATCTGGAGGGATACCACAAGTGACAAATAAACAAAAAGATCCGATGCATCAGCTACAGTTCTTTTATTATTAACAATTAGAAATGAGACAATACATCTGTTGCTGGGTTCCTCTATATACTGCAAATTAAATTTGGAAAATGATGTGACCTCTGAGAGGGTATTTTTCTCCACTAAGTCAGCATTAGAGTATATTTTATTCAAATTAATGCTCAGCTTCTATTTTAAAGTTTAACAGCACAGTTTATAGAGAGTCAAGAGAATTCCTTTTAGTGTTGGTGAGTTTCTCTCCTCTATTATGTTCAGTCAAAGGCTTATTAAACCCAGATGGAAAGATCATAAATAAGATACATAAAGTCAAAGGAAGTATTTAAGCTTAGTTATTTAGTCATCTGAGGAACTGCTTTGAGTCAGCAAAGTGAATCTACTGTAAGCCTCTTTACAGAAGTTTACAGCCTAAGTTCTCTCATTATTCAAGAGGAAAGCTTGCTGATATTTAAAATAAAATGACACTATTGTTTCATTATATTATTAGAAGAAAGAGTTAAATACGATCATTGGTGGGATACCTACACTTTTTCTTCAGGTCTTCATGCCACAAAGATGTATGCTTTCCTAGTTTCATCTAAAGGCATTTTTACCTTCCTCCTTCCCTAGTTTCACAAGAGGCAGAACTTTTCTTCAGGGCTAACCTGATTTTGCATATTAGCTACTGCCTTTGCCTGTTGACTTAGAAGCTGGCAGTTTCTTCAGTTCACATGCAACGGGGCACACATGCCTTGTGGCAGTAACTCTAAAAAATATCCTTCAAATTTCAAGTCTTTCTTGTATTTGCTCTCTTTTCTCAGATATTTCTCTGGTTGAATTATCTTTTAACAGAAGCTTAGATTCTGTTTCAAGTTAATCCAAACATGCCTGCTTTTATAAATAAGTCCTTCCAAACACTGTGTTTAAATTTGCACAATTCTTTAATGATTTCTTCACATAAACAGTCCCTGAAGACATACAAACAGATCTTTAAAATTCAGAAGAGGAGAGTGCTGTTTATCTTCCCTTTTGAAGGTCAGCTGCATAAATAATGCCTTATAGCCAGCTAATTCTCAAATGCGTATAAATATAAATATTCTACACTGAAGCAGGTTTTCATGTAATAAGTATTACATGAAATTATTTTTAAAATTACATGTGAGTAGTGAGCCTTGTATTAATAATAAGAGTAACAATCATAATAATAATTTTTATAATGCCAAAATTTTTTGAAAGATATATGTATGTATATTTTCCTAAAAGTTTTCAAAATCTTCAGTGTTTTTGTAAAAACAACCATTTTCTAAACACAGTATTTGTAAATCCTTTGTAGGGCTCAAACTGAATTTTTTTATTGTTACAGAAAGCAATGGGGAAGTGGAAAAGAAAAGTGTCTGCCCCTCTTCTATAGCTATGAATGGCATTGAAATGTCACCCAAACCAATTTCTTCCATATTATTAGGGATAGATGCTTTTCTTCTAAGCATCTCACGCTGCATGTAACGGTCCTTTCATGTTCTTAGCATCTCTACAGTAGCTCTCCTCTCACAATTTACAATTTAAAAAGCTGGTGAAAGTCTTCATAGGAAACTCATAATAGTTAGGATTCAGTGATTTCCTTCCAGTGTTAGCAGTCTACTAAGGAAATTACAGCACATCAGAAACAGTAAAACCACTGCAGAATTCCAGAGCCTGCTGCTGGTTCTTGAATTTGGAGCCATGGGTTTACACACAGGGGAGACTTCTGGAAGCTGCTGGCACTGGAATCATTAGAGGAGTATGTTTTCAACAAGATTCATTTATTATTCAATTTGCATTAAAAATAGAGTAAATTATAAATAAGTGCAGACTGTTGTCTCCCAATATTACTCATGTGCTGTTAAACATAGCTATTGCTTCAAATTTACTCTAAGCACAAGAGAGTCTGTAACAACATGAACTCAACAGAAATAATTTTGTTTAATTATCGTGCTGGCAACAATATTAAGCTTTGTATTTTACAATCCCACCTAACTTACAAGCCCTTACAGATAAAAGTTAACAAGTCTCAGAATATTGTTGCTTGTGAAATCTCAGGTCAGGGCCTTGGTGTTAATGTATTTTATTACTCTATAATTGCGTCATCGGATAGGTCTTTGTCCATGCCACATCAGCCCAGAATAAATGATGCCTAATTACTGATGAGCTACTTGTTTTGTTATGCTGTGTATGACGCCAAGTCTTATTTACTGCATAGCATTCAAACCATTCTAGAAAGATGGAAATATCAATTTCTTCATAGCCTGTTCCATTACCCTTGTTACTATTGTCTCCGAAAACTCCTGCAAATCTCCTGGGAGTCTATTATCCTCATCTTTATGCTGCAGAACCAAGGCACAGAGGCATTAAGGTGAAAAATAGCCATTAATTACAGTGGCCAGTGTGAGACTCCAGGAGCCTAGTTTTCCTGAACATCAACCCTGTAAAGCACTTTGTTCAAGTCCACCCCTACCTGTGAACAGGAATAATGACAGAAACAAAAATGGAACCGTGTCTTAGAACAGACACCTCTCTTGGAACCAAACTTTTTGCAAATGAGGTTATATTTCAACACTCACTAAAATTTGATCTTGTTGTGAGGAATGAATTTGAGAATGTCAAAACGCCTAATTTGAGGTTTGATATTTTTATGGTGCTTCAAGTTTTCAAAAAGTCAATAGACTTATTGTATGTTGTAATGTAATCTAAAAATGTATTGCTCTAACAACCTTAAATTTCTTGTTTAACAAAACTTGGCCTACCAGCAGTTCTCTAATCTGAGGAATATATGCTGGTTTGGAACAAATCCATATTTCAGAATCTTCAAATCTTTCAAATTATAGACATCTTGCATTCTGAATTGTGAGTACTTGGCACTTCTGCAAATCAAATAGCAGGATCCCTGTTCAGACATCAGATTTATAAACACAACCAGAAAACACCTGCGAGAAGTTTAGCTGAATGACCTGCCTTGCAGCATAGTAAGAAATTTTTTTTGGCAGAAATACATTTAAAATCCAATGCCATGAGACCATTATTCATCCTTCTCCTCAGTTTCCTTTTCCATTTACCATACACACTTTTGCTACAAATGAAACAGGGATCCTTCAGAAAACTGGCATCCTTCATTACATAGCCTTAATTCATCCCAGGAGTAGGTGTCTGTGTGCAAAGAGAAATTGAAATCCAGTGGAAAAAGAGAAGATATTGTCATGCAGTGGAAAGACTTTTCAAGGTGATGATATCCTCAGCAAGCCAGGGAAATATGGTTTATATAAAACCACTGAAAAGCAGATACGAAACTTATTAAAAACTTCATCCATCATCTGTGGATAGAAAATACAAATTATAAAAATGGAAAAGTCTGGATTCACAGGAACAGTCTACAGTCCTCTCCATCCGAACCGTGGCACCTTATCCCAATCCAGCACAAGCCTGCACTCCCCAGACTTCTCAACCTAGCTCTAATGCCTAATTGTTCCTACTTCAGCCATGTCCAAGGTGCCCGGTGAGCCTTTCAGGAGCTGCTACCTACAGCTCTATACATAAGCAGCAAGCATGAAAAGAGGAAACACATCACAGAGAATCAATTGGGAATAGCTGAGCATTACAACCCCTTTAATTGACTTTAGCTGTAAGAAGACTAATTCTAGCTGTTCATGCCTTGTTGGAAAAACAAATACATTTAGTGGATTCATTTTCCTTACTGTAACTACTGTGGCATAGAGAAGAGACTTTGGCTTCTGTTTAGTTTACCGACTTGACACTGAGTGAACATTAATATATTACTGCAGTTCACCACCCATAGTTCAGTGGCTTCAAGGGCAGGCCTTTCCAAAAATAAGTGTAGCTTCTCATATATCTCCCTTGCAGTTTTATGGAATATCCCAAGGCTTTCTCAAATAACAGTAATATGTTAGTCTTTAGCCGTCCTCCTACCCTTGATGGCTTCCCATGAACTGAGTAAGTGTTTGAATAAGCAATAACTTTGATTATTTTTCCCGTGCAGTTTTGAGTGCTTCTGACTGCTCCGTGTATTCTCTGAACAAAGTGGCCCTTTGATTTAAAGGGCTTCTACTCTCTGTCACTCACTCACTTTGCTGTTAACTTATGATTACATTCTTCATTGCAAGGAAGGCCCTTCCTTGGAGGACTTCTCCCTGTTTCGTGAAATTTTGTCTTTTGCTGGAAAAATATAAAATAATTTTTTACTTTTTTTAAATCTTTGTCAACATCATAACAGCGATAATGACAACATTTTTATCAGCCGATATAAATAGGCCCATACACATACTTCATCAAAAACACTGACAGCTATTAAGACTTTCAGTGCAATAGCGATTTTGGCTTTTGGAAAATGAGATTCACTTTTCTTATGCAGATTCGGTTCAGTTCTCTAGTTAGTCTATTGCCCTTACAGATGTCTATGTCTAGATAGATATAACCAATGCATACACACATCAAAATTTGCTTTTGTTTTATAAGAAAAAGAACATACTGAAGGATTTACTTTTCATGCTGTCTGATAAGGAGTTAAATGCCATATAAAGCACTTATTATTCTAACTATGCAGAATCATTCATTACCAGAAAAGGATTCACACTCACTCAAAAGAAAATTGATTCTGTCATTCAGAAAGTCTGCATGATCAAGTGGATAATTAATGCTGGGAGAAGTTCATCAATGCATATTGGTTTTATAGCCAATCTGATAAGAGCATTTATACTTAGTATTTCAAAGGATGAGTCTGTAGTCTCTCTGTTCAGGACCTTCCAAGTACCCCCATGGCTGCTGTAATCCTCTTCTAAAAGACAGTAACTGAATTAGATCAAAGTTCTTGCAAGCAGTGAAAATTAGAACCTACATCAAGTCACAATATTTTTAGAAGTAACAACTCAGTCATTATAGGCAAAGTTTCATCTATTTTTTGTTTTCTAGCCCATTAGAAATATCTGTTTTTTTTTCTTATATCTCTGATGTTCTTCTAATACCGTTTCTCTTCCCTACCCGTCCACAAATACATCAGGATTGGCAATGGAAAAATATTTTATAATGCACTCAAATGCAGGGAAAAGATTTTTTTTTGTTTTGTTCTACAATGTATATCTTGCTGTGAACTGATTAATCATTCTTTACATACAAAATTAAAAAATCTCTATAAACAAACAAGTTCTACCTTGTGTTACATGAGGAAAGACTGGTCTGAGCACCTGTTACATTTCTATCCAAAATAACTGGATTGTAACATTACTCCTTGAGACACAACATGTATCTGAGTTTTAACTCTCCTTGCTACAGGAAGCTGCACAGGATAAAAGCCTATATATGTTCAAAGAGAAACTAGACAAAGCTGTGGAAGAAGAACCCTACAAAGACGATTCAATACGAGGACAGCTGCCAGGCTCCGGAGGTCCCTGAGGAGTATCTTGCTGGAGTCTGAGAGGGCGAGAGGGGAAAGCAACATTGCATCCTTGCCCTGCCCTTCTGCCAGTCTTTAGGCACCTGTCTTGGACCATTAGCAGACCATAACAGGAGCACCAGTGGTAGCTGGTCCTCTGGTCTGACCTTGGTATGAATCCAGACAAAAATAAAACACACATTCATACATACAGACAGAGAAAGAAAAAAAAAATTCAAAATTAAACTAAGAACTAAATTAATTAATTCTAAAAATCACAGTCTTTTCTTTTAGGGTCCCTGTTGACTGGCTGAAGGGCAAGCACAGGAATCGCTGAGCAGTGCAGAAGAAGAAATGTCTCAGGGCAAATTTGATTTTTTTATGTTTGAAAAAAAATGGTAGCAAAACTGGGTAGATCTATGAAAAATATGCAAGTGTGTTTGCATTTAAACAATTTCTGAAAATTCATATTGAGTCCATGTGTGATTCCTGGCATATAACTGAAAGCTCTTTATGCAAGGGTCTTAACAGGCAGGAATGCATTACAAAGGGAGAGGCAAGCAGTGTAAATATGTCAAGTTAGCATAAGTGATTTAGAAAAAGAGCAAATAAAAACCATAATGAAATTCACTTGTAATAAATGGGTAGAAATTATGAATACCTATGAGAGGCAGTGGGATAACAGATATACAAAGTGTGAGGAAACAAAAAAAATCCAAATAGAAAAAAAAAAAAAAAAGATAATATAATGAGAAACTATCTGAAACTCAGTTAGACAGAGAGAAAACTGGGGAGAAGTGTTAGCACACTGCATTGAAAAGGGATGTGTGCTAAACTGATCTCCCACAGCCCAAAAAATGTCTGTTATTTTTTCCCAGTCTGATTCTAAACTTTCATTATGAAGCTTGGTTGGGAGTTTTCTTGAACCTTGACCAAAGTGAACAAAGTATTTCTGTGCATCAATCAAAGCGTTTCAATTGAAAATTGACATGGAACAGTGAACATTTTAACCTTTTAAACAGGTTTTCAGTCAACTGAACATGAGATATTTCCTTCAAGTACAGTATTTCTTTCTCGCAATAGTGATCAAGATGTGTTTGTGGAACCACACGTGTCGAGATGGGATGACCTTGGCTTTCAGCAACCAGTTTGGGTGCTGCCTTGCTTATTAAAAGATCAACACGTGAACAGCAGAGAGAACGCAGGACAAAACCCCACCAAGAAGTGCAGCTTCAGAAAGCCCTGCCCTTAGTCACCCAGCTTGTTTTATAAGCCTTCCTGACAGGGCTTACTGAAGCTGTCTGCACAGCAGTATGTCTGGGGGACACCCAGGTGTCTTTGCAGCCTTTGCTCTTTCATCAACTACTTCTGCTACTGCAGAAATGTGTGCTTTTCTTTTTTTTCTCTGCACTGTACTGTGCAGTTCAGCTATGTTCACAGCACATGGGTTTTCCCCCATTTTGGCCCCCATTGGTAATAACCTCCTGGTGGTATTTGAGTCTGGATTGCAAACTACAGCAAGATCAGGTAGAGGACAACAGAGGGTTGGTGAGAAAACAGAGACACCCCAACATCACCATCTGCAGCCTTCTGGAACGGCTGCCTCCAGAAGCTGTTCAGTGCTTTGATGCAAGGGAATTGCTGATACTTCAATTGAAGATGTGTTTAAAACTATGACATGGATAGCTGTAACAAAAATCAGCACTTGTTTGTTTTCTCCTCTGAACTTCCATGGTGCTTCCATAATCCCACAGGCTCAAAAATGGAGATTTTCCAAATAACTCAGCAAAGTGAGTGAAAAATGGCCCCGTTGTCCAAGTTTTCAGATGATGGAGTATAAAGTGGAGAAATCTGCACCTTTCACAAATGTTAATTACACTACTGCCCTCTAGACAGCTTCACAAATTTTCCTTTTCATTTTCAGATAAGGTATTAAGTACCTTTTAGATCTTGGATTACTGATATCTGATGTGAATTAGCTCACATTCCCTGGAACGGACCAAGTCAATTACAGTCCCTAATTGGCTCTCATTGAAAAAAGTAAATCACAGCTCTACTCAAACTGGGCCTGAACCAAAAACTTTATCAATTTATCTCCATGAATCTAATTCGTCCAAGGAATGGCAATGCTGAGCACAGTTAGGCAAGACCTAGCAAATTGCAAATATTTCCGTTCCAAAATTCAGTAAGCCCTTTGCAAGAGCAGAGCTAGAAAGTCTAGATGGCATATTCAGAATAAAAGAAAGGCTACACGTTTCTGAGCCTCCAGTGGCTGAGAGCACTGCTGACTTCAAGAGATCCTTGCATACCTCTGCTCCTTATTACACAAGATCCCTCTCAGCTACCCTCCTCTGCCTAAATGTTTTGCATCATCTCCAGCCTCCTCTGCCTATTGCATCATATCTGTAATTTATTGTTACTTTGGGTAATTCTCTCGGGGTCCTCCATACTGCTCTAAGCAAAGGCTGTGTCCCTCCCATTCCTCCTTCTCACATGCTTTGTTCTTTGGTGTTTGCTGCTCTCTACTTCCCACTATCCGTCTTTCACTTCCCCTTTCATAACCATGACATATACCCTGCTATTCTCTTCTGCTTTGTCCTGTTTTAACCTTTCTCAAGAATACTGATTATGCTGCATTTTCACCTCTCTCCCTTCTACTGAAGTTCCTGCATCTCTGCCTCCTTTAAGAAAGAAGGATTTAGTCCACCAAATGCTCTGATTCCTCCTTCATCTCTTCCTCCATGTATCCTTCCTTCCCTGTTATGCTTCCTGCTCTCTGGTAGATAATCCTTCTCAGTATAGCATATTAAGTGCTTTTGGGAAGATGAGCAGACCTAAAAGTTGAACACCTTTATTGCAAAAAACCATGGCTATACTAAATATTTGCAGTGGCACATCTCTCTCCTCCTCGTTCTCTCTTTTTCGTGCTTAAATTGCTCCATCAAGCTCAGCAGGTTTCTGCTGCCTGCTGAGACCTAGAATATCCTCTGAAGTGTGGAAAAGAGCAGCGTGCGGTGATAGAAGTTATCCTGTCACATCCATTTTGACAAAGAAATGCCACAAAGGTTAATGTGAGGAGGCCTCCTGGACTTCGCCAATGATGCACAGGCTGGTTTGAGCCAGTGTAATCAGAGCTGCAGAGCCCAGATTCAACCTACTCCTACACCTGAAATGATGCGCCCAGCTCAGAGTGCCTCCTCTCTGGGAATGTGCTGTCAGTGCGGGGAGCGGGGAGAAAAAGTAATGAAAAGGGTTTGCAACCTTGAGGGGGGTGATATGTGAGAATAGCCTGATCAGGAATTAAAGAGAGAGACTTTAGAGAACTAAGTAAAATACTGATATTTCCAAAATGCCTTTACAATGCATTAGAGGCCTATTTACAAAGCAATAGATGGACCAATTGGTCTGGTAGGTACTCCTCTATCTTAAAAACCCTTTGGCCATATGGCCTAAATGTCAGAAGGTTATTCAAAGTAGATTTATGTGATCAACATACAACAATCCTGGTTTTATAAATTTTTAAATTTGTACTAAAATTTAGAGCAAAAATTTTCACTTGATTCACTGTTTTCTGCTCTCTGCTTTTATATAGATTACATTACTGCACTTAAATTTATGATGTATTGCTGTATTCCAATATGAAAGGTGGGACATTAAAGGTGGTGATGTATTTTGTACAGTGCTAAAATAGTTATTGCCAAGGGATTTGGTAAAGTCTTGCAAAACCATACCGTAACTTCCAGAGACGGCTGAAATGAAAATCAGTGAGAATAAAAGCACTTGGGCATCCATTTTTCTAGGACAATGTGCAAGAGGAGTGGTAGACATGGTATCTGCCATTATTAAAGAGATGTGAGCGCTTTGCTCCTCATTCACTGCAATTAAAACTGTCCCCCTAAAGCCCACCCTTACCCTGCTTTGACTAATTGCTTTGTTATTATCAGCTGTGGAAAAACATACATCCTGCATTACTAATCCCATTAGTGCTTTCAGAGGAAATGTCAGAATAATTAAATTTCTCAATGATCAGTATTCTCACTTTTTGTCAGGTCTTTTTCATACTTTTGCTATGATATGCACTGCCATGACCGTTTGGAAAGCAAGGTCAGCTCCTGAGATGAAAGTTAGTTTTGCATTAAACTTTACTTAATAGAAACTTTTGAACCTCAAAAAACACTGGCATTTGATAGAACCAATAAACACAGTATTCTTCAGGCAAAGAAAATGTCCTTCTGTGAAAATTTTGGATAATGACAAGACAGTCCAGAAAACAAAAATATTAGTCTAACTTGTACACTTGAGCACTTCCCTTGGCAATAAGCATTGCCAGTGAAATGTGCAGATGTTGGGTGGATTTACCCACGCTCTGCATACGCTCGTCTTTTAGGCTGGCATTAGATGGGATGAATCCAAGCCAAAGCACTCAGTCACAAATTCCAAGTAGCTAAATCCAAAATAAAACACTTTTTTTTTTTTTTAAATAAAACTTTCTGTTATTGAAAACATGCAAGCGTACTTTAAATATGCATGTAAAAACTACTAAACAAATGTTTCAAAAGATTTAAAAGAAAAATAAAGCATACAGATCCTTTGGGGAAAGTCAAAAAAGATGAAAAAGTATTTCTAATTTTACAAAGCAAATAATGAAAAAGAAATACTGTTGTTCTTTAAACCCATGTCAGTTGTTCTTCCAATGCCAAGTAGATGCTGTATCTTCATGTCTGATTTTTCTTTACAGAATGATCTTGCTCTGCTGATCAAAGCACTGCTATCTATAGTGGTTGCATAAGAATCTGTCTTCTCATTGAATTTTATGGAGCATTTTTGACCACATTCTTGTAATATTTTTATATTAGTCACTATCACACATGCTAAGAAGATTCATTTTCTGGATTGGACAAGCTTGCTTGCACTGTACTGGTAGTATTGAAGCTTGGAGTAAGAAAAGAGTAGATTTCTTATCCAGGCCTATAGCCAAGATGTTGAGCATATTTGCAATTGATTTGAAATAATGTAGTTATTCTGAACACTGCTACTTGTATGTTCCCAATAAAATCAAAGTGAGAAAATATTTAATAAAGGACAGAAAAGCCCTAGGACTCCATCTATGAAGGTCTTCTATCAGGAGATCAAAATTCAGCCTTGTGAGAAGGGATATCTAAAATGCTTCTGGCTCCCCCTTTGCCTGTTATATCACTAGTTCTTCATTTTTTATTTTTTTTTCCTTTTTCTTTTGTTGGGAAATTACTCCCAACAGAAATCTATATGCTGAAATGGAGCCTGCTGAAACCATGCCAAAGGGGAGGAGACAGATGTATGGATATCACTGCTTAATTCAGCCAAAAGATTTGGGCTGACTGCAGGGTGCAGGTGTGCGAATGAAGACACTGCGCATCTGCTGTTCAGCTTGCTGCCTGTGATTGATGGCCCTGGCCCTTTCTGCTGCTCTTGGCATCTCCTACCTTATCATCCCTGAGGGGAGGCGAGTAGAAACTTGAGCCAAGGCTCTCATCATGCTGCACACACTCCATGACCTGCTGTTCTGGCATTAAAACAAGCTAAAATATGCATATACATCCATAAATACAGCTCCGCGCAGATATATTGCCTGACCATAAAGCAACAAGTAGAGTCCTGTGAAGAAAACATGAAATGCTCACAGCACTTTCTAGCAAAAAAAGAAAAGTTTAGAACTTTGCAGCCACTGGCTATTGAGGTGTATTGAAGTGTATTGAAGAGATTGAAGCGTATTTTAGATGGCCGGTTAATGATCAAACTACTAAGAAGGACCACTAGGAACAAAATGTTAAACTTTTTTTTTTTTTTTCCTTATTTTATAGCTCCCAAATAAAACAGACTCTACAGATTTAATGCTAAAAATAAATAAATAAAGCAAAATCCTATGGGAATTTTTGGGAGACAAAAGTGAGGAGAAAGGAACAGAAGGAAGGAACCCTGCGATTGGAATCAATACTGTTCTTACTAGTGGGCACAAATCACGGTAGTACTAAAGCCATTTGGTGACCACAGTAGGAACCACAGCGCGGAATCGCGCCTCCTCTGAGCTGACATGCTCCCTCTGCTCAGGTCTTAATCCTCATGTAGATCAATACTGGTTTCAAAAAGAAAATCTGGCTTACTCCTGTTCTTAAAAACACAGGTTGAGAGATAATAGCAGCATGCCTTCCCATCGTTTCCCTTTGCAAGTAGATTTCTCTCTCAGGAGGAGGGACATATATGAGTGCATATATGTATATATATATTTGTGTGCTGTAACTAATGCTATGACTTTTCCTCATGCTGCTTCTTTCCATCTTCCCACCAATCTGTTCAGCACATCAAGCCTCTGAGTGCTTTTATACTTCTGTGTATAGTCGGTATAATGTTTTTTTGACTCAATACCACTTTACACCTGCAATATAGACGAAAGTAAAACTACATAGGGCTCAAACCAGTAAAATGTCGAAAGTACTTTCTCTGCTGCAAATATTGTAAACCCTGAGAGCTGTGATCTGCGGCTCTCCCAATGCTTTATAGGGTACTTTTTGAAAGCAAAAGATTGAGGATTATTTCCATTTCAAATATCAATAATGCCTTCAAGTTCCTACATGTTATCTCATACAGGGGAGACATTCAGGCACACTACTAATCATTCACCCTAGTAAGACTGGACTCTCATGACTCAAGCACAACGATCAATTAAGCAGGCCTGTAAAAGCAGATTTAAAGAAAGAAGTGATAAACCATTCTGGGTTTCAGAGTTTGTACAGAAAAACTGAATATCTTTTGGTTCTAATCTGTCTTGTGCTATGTCGCAAAAGCAGCATTAGCTTGTACACAGAAATACCTGCACTAGTTACTAGTACTTCTATACAGGTATTTAAAAACACAGTTCAATAGTTAGACCACTCGTTCAATGATTACATTCTTTAAAAGATTTTGGCAGTTTTCCATATCAGTGGTTTTTGATCACACAGGCATATCTCTGAAATGACATCATGACAGAACTAAAGATAATAATTAAATTTAGACTTTTTCTGATGCCTTAAGGCTACTAGCTCATATTTTTGTTTCTAGTACAGGCTACCTTAGTATGGAAACCAAAAATAAAGAAGAGCAGTAACTACTACTTTACACTAGCCCCTTCCAGGGTCTGGGCCTTTGCAATTTTCGTCTCTATATTCTAGAAAGTTATTATAAAATCCCTGTTTCAAAAGGAGGTAACAATGATCTAAGAACTGGGCCATATTTCTAGAACTAGTCTGATGACTGACAGAAATCTCTGCATTTTTGAAGATGATCACCTTCCATTCTTGGGCTTAATTTAAAACCCTTTGAAATGCCTGAAAAAAGCTTCCATCGACTTCAAAGAGTGACAGACTAGGTCCCAAAACTGTCTAGACTCTTAAGTTGCATGCCTGAACATTTGCTGAAACACCTCCTACACTTGTATTCATGTGTAAAGAACATAAACACTGAAACCTCCCTGAAAACAGAAACCTGCCACTGACCCTGCGTTGTCTCCCTCCTCATTTCTCCTCTCACAGGCACTCCTGAGTGCCTCCCAAGAAGCATAAGCGCACTCCAAAACAAGCGTACAGACACATAAACTGTAAGATTTTGATGCAGATGTCTAACAAGTTACAAGTATGTGTCATGAGCTTCTTATCAAACAAGCGCTATTGACCTGCAGCTAATGGCTAATGCAGAAGATAGGGGAAAAAAAAAATTCATCTCCAGCACATTATCTTTCTTTTCTTCATTTTTCATTTTTGTAGATCTCACCAGATAGCATCAAGGTTGCTAGAAGAAACAATCAGACTCTTAGTCGTTCATTCCTTTTATTTTAGTCAAAGAAAGTTGAAATTCTGGTAACTCTATGCAGTGATGTTCTCACCTCTGTTTCCCACTCTTAGAAGGGGCTTCCTGTTTGCAAAATGAGAAACATAGCCCTTTACAGAAAAAAAGGTTTAAGAAAAACTGAGGGGAGGGGGGGGAAAAACTCAAGGTTATTCACTTCCATTGCATACATAGGGATAGGAGGAACCAACAGCTTCTCTTAGAGAAAATCTTCACAGCGTAGTTACTGCTTAGTGCTTTGGGTAACGACTGAGGTCTCAACAGTTTTCAGATGTAAAAGTGTATGTTGCCAGGGATGCACGTGTATCTCTGCATGTTGCTAGTGCATGAATGCAGAGCCATTGCAAATCCCACTATTTCAACACTAATTACTAAAAAGGCAGGAGTGATGCACTCTCTTCCCTGACCATCTGGCAGATTTCTGAGCTTTGCAGTTGGTTGGTCTGTAGAGTTACCCTGAGAGCTAGAGGAAAAAAAAAAAAATCTCTCTGAAATCTCAGGCAGCGACATGATTAGTTGCTGTGGTTAAAAAAAATAGAAGAATGGAAATGGAGAGGTTCTACTTACAAATGTTGAAGCTTCTCATTGATGACAAAATTATTAGGAAATCTAGAGAAGAAACACAGTGATGTGTTAAATGGGAATAACATTCTTGTTCTACATTTGCTGATCGATGTTTATGATTTTTTTTCCCTCGTAATGAATTTCCATAAAAGAGTAAAATGGAATGGATCAGGTTCCCCTTGATGACAGACAGATGCATTGCAAGGTAACATAAAGTATCTGCATATTACAATGCATTGCAAACAAGAAAATGGACATCGCTAGTGAAAACGTAACAGACTTGCTTCTTGAAAGTAAGATAGGCTGCACTGAAACTTCCTTGAGAAGATGTGTCTGTGCCTTGGACATGACATCATTAGAAGGCCTCTTTGACAATAGTGCCCATGGATATAAATATCTGTGGATGAGGTCTGGAAATCCTTGAGTCAATATTCAGTCAGGAAGGCATCCCATTGGTTTTATGTGGAAAGACATACATAACTAAACATGGCATGCTCCAGTCACAAATGAAGTAAAAAAGAATTATAGTAGTGTGACATACATATAAGATAATTACCTGTAAAATTAAACTGTTGCTGAGTAGTTGTTTATTCACTTCTTAAAAAATTGTGAGAACAGTCACTCCGCAACTGCTATACCTACTTGCATCTGATAGCTACAAGTATCTAAAACCTCTGCTTTTTCCCCACTCCCAATCTCTAAATTCAGAAGACATTATTAATTAAATATATTACGTGCATTAATTAAATAGAGTTTACTTGTTTGTGTTTCAAATTCCAGAACTGTTCCCCAGACTGAGATTGTTGTATTCATATACAGAGTCTAACAATGCACAGTCTAATATGGCAAAAACTCATCAAAATAATTTCCATACAAAACAAATCAATATGCAAATAGCATGCCCCAGTCCATCCATTTAGCCAATACCCCGAGTAATCAAAACAGGAGAGCTATGTGCCCTTTGAATACAAATGAAATGAAACAGCTGGTGATGCACAGTAGCGCTTGGGCAAACTTTTCCCATAATGTGTTTTCTTTCATCATCATATTGCACAGAGAGTACTCTGAGTTGGTTGTGTTTAAGTCATGCAAACTTTTAAAGAGATAGACAAAAATTACCTGTACTATTGTTTCCTATAGACATAAAACACCAGAAATTTAAGTATGCTAATATAGAGTACTGCAATTTTGACACCTCAAAGAGCTTATAACAAAGCTAAGGATTAATGTTTGTGATTTTTGGCTATATCAATAGCATTCTTTTTTTTTTTTTTCTCCATTTCTTTTTCCCTCATGCCAGATACGCAGTGTGTTTCAAATAAGACTGTGGCCATTCCCATAATATGGAGTGTCATATGCCAGAAAAACACCTAAAAATTGTCCTTGGAAGGTGCTACATGAGCACTTGTAGAAAGCTCCTCTTGTAGAAATGTCCTCAGGACATTACCCAGGCCGTTCTCCTGCTCTAAGGTGGCACTGAGGCTACTTTCAGCTCCTTCCCAATGACAGTGTCTCTTGCTTGCATGGGAGAGAGCTGAAAAGCTCTTTCAGCCAGCCAGTCTCTAATTTACCCAGTGCTGGTTTAGCCCTGCTACCTCTTACCTCACTCTGCAATAGGCATGTGGTACAGCTGAGCCTCTCCTCCTCACTGGCATGTTTTAGGTATTCAAAAATTGTTAATCAGTCTCCTACTCATCCCTTTTTATACTTATTCTCTGGCAATTTCTGCAGCTTTCCTCTTAGAAACAAACACTACCCACCCAGATGAGCTGTTGAATGGATGTTGAGTATATCAAGTAGCTTCCTAATTTTAGTATTTAATATTTGTTTTGTTATTCAGATCATGTTCAGTCTCTAGTTCACAGTAAGCATTCACACTTTCCACATCACCTGCATTCTAACCTGTTATTCTTTTTTTCTTCTTAAATACATCACTTTGAATTTAGCTTCACTGAATATTTTTTCAATGGTTTGGTGCTATTTCTCCAACTTCTCAAGATCACCAGACCCCCCTTTTTTTTTTTTTTTTTTTTTTT
>VZSV01000127.1:1575040-1640968 GCA_013398735.1 Nothocercus julius | reverse complement strand
TTGTTAGAAGGATGTTGATGGGGATACCACATTTAGTATAAAACAGCTCAGTAATGCTAACACATGTGAATAGATTTTCCACAGTAGCAAAGCCCTGAAAACCTTCGAGGAGGTGATGACTTTGGCAGGACTAGGAGGCAAAAAAAGACCAAGTCCTGGGAGACATGCAAGTCTCCCAGCCAAAAAACAGTTGCTACCACTTCTCCCACTTATCTCTTACCAGGCACATCTCTTCCACACATGTCAAGAGCAGCACTTGGGCTCTGCTTTGCTGGGCCAGGAGCAGGAACAGACCAAGCCATCAGTCAGGTCATCATGATGTGGCGTGGCAGAGCACACTGCCAGGTTTGGCCCTTCACGTGCGTTTAGCCTCCTCACTGGGAGAGCTGAGACAAAAGTGGCAAAGTGTTAAAGGCAGTTTTTAAACAGCTGGGATTACTCAAGCAAGTAATTTTCCAGGAACTTTTGTTGCAAATTGCTTTATCACATGGCTGAATCAATGCAGCTGTGGAAACTCCATAGTACCTTAGCTGTAGAGATAGCTAAGTAGCTCCTTGAGGATGCCTCAAAAGTCCAATTTAAAATTTGCTTCCCTTTTGTCCTGGCTTTGCATATAGCCCAGTACCAATGGTTTTCAGATTATGGACTGTGGACCACAGAGATTTATGACTTTTCTGATATCTGCAAAAGATTGCTGAATTTTTCTGTCAGTGCTCTCTCCCCTCAATTAGATCTCTTGTTAGTAGCCTTAAGCACACTACGTGCTGAACAAATCTAAGTATCTTGCCAAAACATTGTTGAAGATGTTTAAGGTGCTCAAGAATGAATCCATGGCCAGTATATCATTAGAGCAGCTAGGTATCATTACCTCAATTTATCTGAATTATATTGTTTAGCACATATCTACAGAGGAATATAAAACATCTTTATTTTCATTTTAAGATAATTCAGGACAAATCAAGATACTGATTTGTAATCACTGAAATACTATTTTTAAGAAATGTTATTAATGCCTTTTAATGATAGATAAATGAGCTTAATTGTACTTTCTCAGAAAATGACTTTCTTGTACATACAAATAATTTCATATGTTGGGCAACAGGTTTCCAATAAAAAAAAGAAAATAACTTACCAAAACTTGCAATGTATAGATATTCTAACCATGTTCTTTATACATTTCCTTATTCACATTCAGTTAAAATTTTATCTCACTGTTTCATCTCAATTTCAAAAACTTTTAAAATATTTTCAATGGCATGCTTAAAATTTATCAAGAAGAAAAGGTTGGAAAAATATCTTTAAGCTAAAAGAGCAGAAACAAAATAGCTTTTACTGTGAAGTCCTAATACAACTGTATTAGCCAGGGAAAGTGAAACCATAATGAAGTACAAATTGTTATACATGCTTGAAAGATGGAGATCCATCTAATAAAAATGAGGATGAAATAAGATAAATCTATTGAGACAAAAGACTGCCAAAAAGGGAGGGCCAAAATATTGCAGAAAAGGTTAGAGGCAGATTCTGCTGCTCTTACTGGAAAGTAGTAGGATATTAGTCAAATAGGACATTATCTTGGGAGCAATCCCTTTAAGTTCAGTTTACTACTTGCATAATAATAGAATGTGTTAGTAAATTAAAGAATATCAGAAAAACAGTAAGGACTGATGGTATTTGTCCAGAAATTCTGAAAGCATGCAAGAATTCTGTGAGCTCTGCTGTGAATTAAATAAATTTCTCATTAAAGTTAGTTCCTATACTAGAGGAATGAAGGCAAGTATTATTTCAATGTATGCAATTGTTTAGCTTCTGAAACATGTAGACAAGCTAAACTCTTTGAAACAATCATTAAAAATAAGAATGAGAAAATTTTATACTGAGCATGTTATCCATGATTTCTTTAAAGAAAACGCTTTTCTCTTATACTGATTAAAGTTCTTTGAGTGTTTAAAAAAACAACTACAAGGATATTCAAAAGCATTTACAAAATGACGGTTTCCAGAGGAATAAAGAGTTTTTTTTATATTTGGAGATTTCTATGTATATATTTTTTTTTTTCTGTTATTCTAGTAATAACTAGCTCATGCTAAATATATAAGTAGAGCCAGTGAACCTCATTAGACTTTAAAGACTTTCCTGTAATAACTTGTATGCAGCTTTTTGAGAATTGCAGGTGTCATGAACAAAACATACAGCATTGCCATTTATCTACAAAGATGTCAGGGTTCAGTTCAGATGATCCACAGATCCCACACAGAGGTTTTTAATGATGGTTTTGTATTGTTTTGACTAAGGTCATTTTAGTAAAAATCTTTCTTTCCCTTACCACAGTCATGTCTTATCAGGTACATCTTTCTGTATTTGAGGTAGCACCATATTTTGGCCAGGAGACTGATGATAAAATAGAATAATAAGGTGCATAGACTCTATTTCAACACTCCCTTCCATTAATTTCGAAAAGGTACAGTGCTTCTGCCCTTTATTTTGGTATGTGACCATGTCTCCCACCGGCCCTTCTCATCTTCTCAGGACAGCTCACTGCATTCTTGCTGGCACCAGCACAAAGCAGGAAACCATATGATACTCTAGTTAATTTTAAACATTCCAGAAGTGGGGAGAAAGGGTGTATAATAACATGCAAAAGACCTTTCCTTCAAAGGTTTTGAAGGAAAAGAAGAATAAAAAGGATTAAAGATACAAGCTGATCCTGAGCAGCTAAAGCAGTTCAGAGAGATGCTACCAGAGCAAGTGGAACCAAACTCTTTCAGTCTTAGCTTTAGTTGTTACCAGGATCAACAAGGGCATGTTGCCAGGTTTTCCTCCTCATACCAGGTTTTCTTTTTACTAGAAATCTAGCCTAGGAAAAGGGCAGACCACTTGACCGCTTGACAGTAAGTGGGAGAAGGGATTATGGGAAAAGAGAGAGAAAGGCAGATATACAAAGCAGGAATTTGGGATACAATCCAAGCAGCATTCAAGTAGGTTAATGCTTTGGAAGAAGGCACAGGGAGAAAAATGGAGAGAGAGGGAGTGAGAAAGAGAGAGAGAGAGAGGAAAAAAAAATGTTTTCCTGATTTCTTGTCTAAAACCCTTCACATCACATAGTCAACTTTAAAACTCCATTAGCTTATCATTGCTTTTATACTTCCCAACTTTATCAATAACAGTCTGAAAAATAGCAAAGCTTCTGTGTATAGGTCATCAGTTTCCAGGCTATCTGTGTGCATTTCTGGATGTACAGTATCTCACCCCATTAGAGTCAAGCAAACTATGCTAACAGAAGAAAAAAATGATGTCACCAGTACTTTGCTTGTTTTAGAATGTGTTTGCCTTTCCAAAAATCCAAGGATTTGCTTATCCTAAATGAGGTATTACCTCGTGCTTTTTTTCTTAAAGATTTCTATAGAGCATGCTGATTCTGGTTTTAGCATCTTATCCAATTAAGATGATAGTCTCTAAGGCTACAGTCTGAGGATTTAGTTCCTTCTGCTATCTTGTGTGAGTGTGAAAAGGTTAAATAGATATAGACAAGCACAAAGGAAAGAAAACGGATTTGTTTTTATTCAGGTTGAAATATTGAGAAATATGGAACATATACTTTCCAGACCAATCACTGCCACCTGCCTCCAAATACATTTGGCAAAGAAAAACTTCCTTAAATTGCTCAGCTGCAGTTCTTCCTAGCAGAGAGGCATATTCAGTAAGTGAATCTTCAGATGATCGAAATATTAAGGTGGTTATGTGGTGATGCAGTGCCTAGCTTTGCCAAGGAAAAAGAAAATACATTTTTACTTTTAGAAAGGCATGTCCTGCTGCTCGAAGCTGCTTCACCCTCTGTGCTGTTCATCGATTTTTTTCATCATTTATCCTCCCCAGAGAGGTTGAAAACAGCTTCAATTAAGTGAAAAAGCCCCTTTGGGCTCCCTTCAGTCTTAAAGTAACTTAGTGTTTTCCTACTCAGCCTCTTTATAACTTTCAGAATGAGGACCTATTCACTCTAAAAGACTGGATGTATTTTTTGACTGAAGTATTTGTATTCAAACTTTTCTTTCCCTTATTTCAGTGTCTCCTTTCACAGCCCACCCTGACCAATGCATCCCTCAGTAGCTGTCAACAATTTCTTTCTGTCCAGAGGAGTGAAAAAAATAATAAATCTTCACAGTCAGACCAACCATCTCATCCAGCTGCCTTCCAAAGGCAGAAATTTACAGTCCCCATTCTGCCATGTTCCTTTGTAAGTGCTGCACTTTATCAAGTGCGATGTATCGACCTTTTCCCATCAGGTGTGCTGAAGCTCACAGAAATTGTAGAAATTTGGCATGTTGCTTAGGGAAACATGAAGGTGTTTTTGAATGAAAAAGATTGAAAACTGACGCTTCCCTTTTGTTCTTCCTTCATTTCTTCTAATAACCAAATCAGTTGTGTCATCCAGTGCAGGATGAGTAATCTCAGATACTTATAAGCCCTTGAAATAAAAGCAATAACTGGGAAAATATAATGTTGACAAATAAATTCTGGGCAGAAACCCTTCCCCTCTGAAGAGAACTGCCTTTCTTCATTATCAGTAAAACCAAAAGCAATTCATTTTCCATTTGCATCTTTGCCCAGTATTAGTTCTGTCAAGGAAAGTGAAAACAGCATTGTTTCAACTTCTGTAACAGATGGTAGATTCAATCTATTGTTTAAAGATATTCTGATAATTTTAAACCTGGTAATTGAGATCTTTTCTTACCATCTACCTAAAGATTTCTAGAAGAATAAACAAAAAATGTGTATCACTTTGTTGGCATGTGCTAGAGAGTAGAGAAGCTTGGAAATGTCTAATAAGTTGGCTTAATGTGTGCTTCTTTTATAATGTTTTATTATGCTCAGCAGCCATTTCTGTTAAAAAAAGAAGGCCTGTCATGAAGAGGGAAATGTTTTTCATTGCAATAGCAGATCAAAAACTGGACCTACTAACCGTGCACTTGTTTTTGCAGGAGATAGGAATAAGGGCATTAATCCCTTTCCAAGACTGTCATGAAAGCTGTGAAATAAACACCTATGTATAGAAGTCTTCTGCCTGTAGACTATGTCAACCTTGAACACCATCCCTGCTCTTGCTGCAGAGTGGCAGTGGCAGAAGCCACTGGCAGTGGCTAGCGACGACAGCTGGAAGAGCAGAGAGCTGCCGTTGAGCAGTCGGATAGGACATGGGAAAAGCTCCTTCGGGAAACATGAACCACGGCTGGAGCCCTTTACCAGGACAGACCTCAGAAAAGCTGGAGATCCCAGTCTGAGTGAGGTGCTTCCCTCTCAAGAGCTGGAGACGCCAATCTGAGCTAGGTGTTTCCCTCTCACGACGTAGCTGGAAAGCAACTGGCGCGTGGAGGGAAACTTCACCTAGGAGCAGCACCACCAGAGAGCCACATTCAGGTAAATGATGCCGTGCACTCTCAGTCATCTACCTCTTTTTTTTCTTCTCTCTCTTTAACACACAGTTCATTAAAACAAACAGCTTCCTGGTTGCATGTGAGGACATATAATCTCTCATAGCATCAAAATGTTTAGCTGATATTTTCTGTACAGGGAATGAACTGGTGTTTCATTAGCAACCTAATAAATATGGATGAATATGTTACAGAGAAAGAATTAACTAAACACAAACCTCCCTTTCCCAAACAAAGTGGAGTCCATCTGTTGACAAGTGCAACTATCTCTGGAGCTTGAGAGAAATCCTGTTCATAAACAATAGCAGGCACTACAGAAATAAATGTGTGTATTTTTAAATACAGACACACTTAAAATTAGATTAAAAGAAACAAGAAAAAAGGTGGCAGATGACAAAAATAACTTCTTTTTACTCTAGCAGCCTCAAGAGAGTGGATCTTAGCCCTGTAACAAAGATTTTAAAATCCTGAACAGATTTAAAAGATGAAATTTATATGTCTTTATGATGAGCTGTGGAAAGTCGAATACCTTTCCATTCATAGTTTCTAAGAATACCTTTTCTCTTCTATTTGCATAGCTCTGGCCTGTGGCTTGTTTGAAGCTGTCTTCTAGAATAGTTTTTAGCAGTAAAAGGGGTTTCACTACCACATTGGCCTGTTTTTCTGCAAGACACGTATTATTTCCTTTTGTCAGAAAATGTGAATTCTGAATACTGGAAAATACCAGCTCAGAACTTCTGCAGCTCCTGTGCTGCAGGTCTCCACCAGCAGTTGCGCTGTACCTAGCTGGTAAGAGTTGGGCCGTGTACAGAGCCAAGAGGGAGGACTAGATTCACCGTTTCTAGGATGCAATAGCCAGTCAGCATTTTGATTTGTTACACAAAACTTTTCAACGTAAATATTTCTGGTTTTTGGGAGGGAGGTGGCAGTGGGGAACGGTAACAGGAAGGAAGCTGGTTGAATAACTGAGAAATCACATTATCCACTGTCTGACTCCTGTTGCAGATAAACCTTAAAATGTAGCTCAATTCAAAATGACAAACTTTGCCTAGCTCGGCTTCAGATACTGTTAATGCTTCTAGGAAGGTTTATAATTATCATGTAATCTTCACATAAATGCAGACCAAGTTTCAGAGCTTATTTCCAAATGTCCCAACCAGTTTTACTCAATAGTCCCCCTATTACATTTGTACCAATCCTGGACAAACTAGTATGAATGTAAAAAATAACCTGAACCTCTGTTTTAACACATATCAAAAATTTGCCACATTTTATGGAAGACAAATACGTGTTGTTTGCTTTGGCAAGGATTTTCCATTTCCTGTACTCTGCTCTCAAGAGGAATAGGGAAAAAGAACAAGAGGCTTACACAAATCCAAATGTTACACATATTTGGGAATGATACTGACACCTCCCTCCGTTACTTCTGCTCCTAACAAGACCGGTTTGTTGCTAACACAAGTTTCCTGCAGACCTTAGCCCAAGAGTACGAGAGACTTTGGGTCTACAGCAAAAAAATGTATCTTTTCAATTTATAAAGTTCAATTATTGTATAATATATAGTGCATTATGTATCACAGAACTTGGAGTGCTATAAATCAATAATTGCATGTACAACAAACGTATAGTTCAATTAATTTAACTGATATTATTCTACGTTATTGAAAAGAAATGGATTTGGCCAGCAGTGGAGCACCCAGGAGTGGCCTTGTTGCCTGGTTGTTTATCCCAGGTTAGCATGTGACCAAGAAGAGCATAAAGCTATACCTGAGTTACTGCAGTTTCGTGTCATTCCCCTGGAGACTCAAGTCTGTGTATTTATTGCAATTAGCTTGGTGATGCGGGACAAATTAGCTTTGGGATGGGGGACAAAGAAAGCTCTGTGAGGGATGTGTGACTCTGTGAACAATTCAGTGAGAAACATGTGCTGTGAGCTTAAAAACAACCTCCTTTTTGCATATTTTTCTTGCTTTTTTTTAAGTTGAACAGATGTCAGGGTGGAGAAAGGAAGGGAATATGCATTTCATTCATTGACACCTCTCAAAAATGTATTTTAAAATTGTCAGAAGTGGCTTTTCTTTTTGGCTTTGTATTATGACTAATAACTGCATTCTTTGGTGAACTCTATCCCAAACCGAAGCAGAAGAACCACATTTCAGAAAGAGCTGCAACTAGGAGTCTGTGGGCCAGGGTCTAATGCTTATGAGAAATGTGCTGTTGGCTACTCCTTTTTAACAGCAGCAACATCAGGCTGACTGTGTCCAGAAAACCATTTCAGCCGTGCTGACTGCTGATTTCGGTGGTGATTCACCTCCCCTCCATGATTTGTCATGCTGAGCATTTGCAGGCACACAAAAAAAGCCCCGCAGGTCAGAATCCTATGCCCATTTTTTTATTCCTTCCTTCCTTGAAGAGCTATATGGAGGAGGGCAGGAGAGGTGCCAGAAGATCTGCCCGACCAGCTTAGTACTCAGCAAAGGTAAATGCTGTAGGAAATTTTTGCCTAGGAGAAAACTCCTGAGTAGAGCTTGAATTTGATTCCACATCCCTTCAGGGGAGGATAGACTTTATTGTAAAGTTAATGAGTATGGACTGCTTCGTATCAGCATGAACACATGAGAGGCAGCCACAGAAACTGGCAGCCCCAGCTCGTTTTGCCACATATGCAGATGCACACTGATGCCTATCACCGATTTCACAGGCTGCCACCCCTTCCAAGACGACCTCCTGTGTAAAATGGGCAAAACTGGAAACTGCGCACGGACACACGGGGCAAACAGCAACAAGACTGACCATTCGCACTGAAGCAAAACTCTTCCTGTGCAATCTTAAATGCACAGTGCAGGTAGGCCAGCTGAAAAAGCAATTGCATGAGCAGAAATAAAACTGAAGTTGAAAGAATTTGAGAAAACCAAAATCTAAGAGTCTAAGCCAGAACCAAACTGCTGCTCTACTTCAGATCTTCTTTTCTGTGTCAAATCGTTTCTTCACCCCTGATGTTAGCCAGCAAAAGACTTTGATTTTGCTGCTGCCCCCACTCGCCAAAAAATGCTCCTTCAGAAACTGGTGTGTGTGTGTGCTAAACTCAGGCTATTGCTGCCAAGGAAGAACCCGGGAGTCATAGGATTACATGTGTGCTAGGAATGAGTTTCCCTACATATCTGTCCAAGTACCTATTGTGCTGGTGTCTCATTTGTGCCTTACGTGGGTTCAGCTGACACTGCCACAATGTGGATGCAGTGGACAAAGTCATTGTGCTCCCTCCCCAGTTGCCACTGATTTTGGTAACTTCTTGTTTCAATATATCCTCAGAATAGATCTAGTTGGCATCCTTGCCCCTAGTACCCTAGTACCCTTGCCCCTGGTTGCCCTGAGATCTTTGTACTCAGTGAGGTACATTGACCACAGCCCTCGAAAGACCATGGATGATGTAAATGGATGATGTAATATTGTCATTATGAATGACTGCATCTGACATATTACGGTATAGGAAAGGAATTTATATATGTATATACATATATATGTTTTTTACCTGCTAAATACCAATAGGCTAGTTATCCCTGGAGTTTTGAGATTTTTCAGGGGTGGCAGATTTCAGAGTCTCTCAATGTAAGTCCCCAGTAATTCAGGCTTTGCATGGATAGAAGGCTAATGACTTTTGCATAAGAACAGCAGGAGCTGGTATTATATTTATTTTAACTGTGGGGGTTTCTGAATAACTCCTTTCCAAACTAAAGAAAGAATAAT
This sequence comes from Nothocercus julius, assembly GCA_013398735.1. Classification (NCBI taxonomy): domain Eukaryota; kingdom Metazoa; phylum Chordata; class Aves; order Tinamiformes; family Tinamidae; genus Nothocercus; species Nothocercus julius. The sequence goes on along the minus strand of VZSV01000127.1, from coordinate 1,631,795 downwards.
ATTGAGACCAAACTTGGGCAGAAACATACATTCAGAATGGTTATAGATTTCATCTCAGAACTGCTTTTATATAAAAGTCAGTAAAATTTAATTGTCATATTAACCTGATACATGCATCCCTCCACATAAATAGCACCATGAGAAATGTTGGAGGCAGAATAAAAAAATAGGTCAGTCCTTGTTATGTATTATTATACAAAAGTCATGCCAAAAGTCCTAGTGACATAGGAAATTGCTGTAATACATATGAATGGCTAATCAATCTGTTTTTCCTGATCTGGTCATATATAAGAGGGAGTCCTTACAAACCCCAGAAATCTTGAGCAAAACGATGAAGAAAAAAGCCAGCTCGTAGAGGATGTATCTCTCTTTGACCTTCATTAGTTTGGGAGGAATTTCATTCTGACAGGTTCACAGTTGATAACCACCATGCCTTCTGCAGACTGAGATTTGATAATCCTTGCCACTTGTGCCCTGCACTGACGGCGCTGCTCTGGGTCTTCATGTCTGGGAACATGTCTGTTCCTCCTCATGTTTTTTCACTTTTGTTAAATGATCCAAGATCCAAGCATGCACTGAATGAAGACAGAGACTCCTTGGAAAAGCTGGCATGTTCAGATTGCTGCTAAGTCTTATGAGAGCAACAGTCTCCCCCTCCTTCTTTGCTTGACTCCTTTCTTGCTTTCTTGTTATCTTCTGTCCATTTCCACCAGTTTCTCTCACGGCCTTTGTTGTATCTGTGTTACTCGTACGGATCTGTGAGAAAAGACTGACGGCAGGGACAGAAGGACCAGAGACCTCTGTGTCATCTGCTCTGCTCAGACTCACTGCACAATGTTTGGCAGTTCTGTAATCTATGTTACATAAAACAGTCACCAACAGTCAAAGGGAAAGGGGTCTGGTAGAGCTCCCCAGGCCCCATTACAGGCTGCCTCACGTGATCTTTGCCAGCTCTTCACAGCAACCAGTTTTACCCTGTGTGTGTAAACCTCTGCATGGGCATCAAAATGAAAGTCCATTTCTCAGTGCTGAGAACCAGGACAGAGTCTCCTAGGTTTGAATGGTAGCTGAATGTAAAGCCTTTGCATTTGAATGCTCAGCGTTAGGCTGCCTCCACCAGCCCTGTCCAAGAACCTCAGAGTCACTCCAGGGGCCTCCTTTCATTTTCACGTGGATGTGCATTTCTGCCTGTAGAAAATATTTCTGCTAGTCATTTCCACCATCGCTACTCTTCACTCGTTGCCATTGACAACTGCACAAAGTCACTGAAATTTGCTGCCAGATCAAACTGGCAGCATTTTACAGTCAGCCACCATATGAATACATGCAAATGAGAGGCAAGGTCAACCCACCTAGCAGCATCCATCAGGATCTTAGAGAGGCCTGTTGCATGGCTGCCTGGCTGAGGGGAGAAAATCGTGGACGCTAACACTGCACAGATGCCCTATTCTACGTTTGCAGATATCTGAGAATCCGAGGCTTTGGTAAGAAGAGTTGCATGGCTCCTCTGAAGAGCTGTACATCTTAGTAGGATATCTTGTTGAGAATTGCATTGCTTAAGGGCACCCTTTTTCTCTTATAGCATTTTCAGGGCTCTTGGATGACTACTGTTCTGCCTATTCTGCCCAGAATTTCATTTTTGATCCTTTTATTTTGTTTATACTCAAGGTGTATTAATGTCTATAATATACAGTAGTCAACTTTTAATTCTCCCCATTGACCATCCTTCCCACCATTTCTAACACGGTTCCAAGGTTTGTAAATAGATCTTTCTGAAGGTCATTCACTAAAGAACACCTGCATTCCAAAGTGATGTCATATCTCTAAAGGTATCCAAAAATTAGTATGTTTTATAGACTTCCCCATAACAATGATTACATCTGCAGTAAGGAAGAATGCTAATGGGGGAAAAAAGTGTGCTTCTCAATTTCTTATATGATATCAGCTTCGTATAGCGGAGAGGCAAATTAAGGACATAAAATAAGGACATAGCCATTAAATAAAGCCAAAATTCAAGCTAAGATTACAGTCTTGTAGTGACAATATTTTATGGGGTACCATCCACCTCTGTGTGAGTTCTCAGAATGAGTTTCCCCACTAGAATGCTGAATGACTCCACAACTCAGTCTGCAAGCCTCAGTTATTGTCTACTTAACAAATTATATTAATGTCTATGATTTACGCAATTGTTATTACAAAAGCAGAAGACTCAAGGGGAACATGATCGGAGTTTATAAAGGCCTCCAAGGTTGCAATATTCCTTATGGAAAAAACAATCCATTCTTTCAATTTGGAGAGGGGTAATGAAAAGGGGTAACATAACCAAGAACTCAAGGAAGAATTTTTAACAGCACTTTTGAAGATTTCTGTTTTATTAAAGCACTGGATAATCCTAGTGTCAAAAACACCCACTTCTCATCTTCCCATTCCCCCCTAATGTGGTATTCATTATCCCCTCGGACACCCAGACACACCACTGACCACAGGTAGTCACTGGATTTGATGAGGAGAACTGCAACTGGTCACAGCTTCCCAAGGACCTCTGGTTTCATGTCTAGGTACGTTGATCCTCAGTCATCAAGCTCTGACTGCAGGTGTGAAACTCTGTGTCCAGCACAGGCTACACAAGACACTGCACACAGCTCGCGCTCGCTTTCTGACCTGTCTTGCTTTCAAATACAAAATCAATTTCAAAGTTTTTCTTTTTTTTTTTTTTTTTTTTCCCACTGACTGCAAGAAGTCCCTTCACACTGTCTTGTAAATTAGTTTCTGGAATAAAGGTTCCCCAAACTTAGAGGATTTGCACAGTTACTCAAATTAAGGCCAGAAGCCTTACAGAAATTCAGTGATATTTATGTCAGGATTCAGAAAGCACGCAAGAGTTTTGGTCTTATGTGCAGGCCATACTTGTAAAAAGTTTGCAAATTACTGCATAAAAAAAATTCTGACAGCTCATTTTTTTTGGTCCTTTCTTTGCAAATACTTCGTTCTATACTACCGCTCATCTGGTTAGCACAGACTGGCATGAACAGCTTAGTCATTTGCTTAACATGGAGACCAACAAATAATAAGTAATTGAAGCATATGATTAACTTTATTGATAATATATGCATGGCTCTATGATCACAAAACCACCAGTCTTAAATTTGACAATCGAAAGAGAATTTAGGAACAAAACATTAGTTAATGTACCATAACTATAAGTAACACCATAAGACAGACAAATTGTATCGTTTTGCTACAGGTGAAAAAAAAAGAAGCTCAAGAAGTCAAAGAGGCGTCTTCAAGATGGCAGGATCAAGTTTCGTATGTTGCATCTTTACTTTTTTTGAATTTATTTTTTTCTTTCATCAGCTACATTTTGGCATAAGAAAAGGGCTGTTTCCAATGCCTCATAATCTTGCCCTGAGATCTGGCAAGCAACTGGGCTTTCACTATAACATATCTGAAAAGAAGTAAAGGAAATTCAATAAATTAAAGAAAGACCTGAGTTACACTTGTCTCCTTTGCTGGAAGTATGTGGATTTGATATACAAACCCAGAGAAACACTATGATCGGTCTTCTGCTTTCTATATAAGACTTTATAGGACTGCCTCTTGTTTGTTTTTTTTTGTCATTCTATTTCTTATAATTGTATCTCCCACCAGTATAGAGCTGCAGCAAAAGAAAATGATGCATAAACACGAATGCATTTTAATATTTACTTCAAACTCTATTTCAGCAACTCTCTTTGCAACCAGGCAACCACTGTATTTAAATGGGCTTTCACAATTTTTGCTCAGTAAATTAAACAAGTTCTATTTATTTCAGTTGTTTGCACAGAGATAAATTTTTTTGACGATAGTCTCTTTTGTCTGTTGATTTGGCTGAAGCAAATAGTGTAACAAAACACTGAAAAGAGATGTAATCCATTCAGTGAATAATATTTTTCCTTTTCCTTATTTTTATTACTTCATGTTTTTCATCTGGAAAAGGCCCACAAAGTTAGTTCCAGTGCTACTGTTGAAGTTAATTCAAATTTATAAGGGGTTACAGTCACTAATCTTATTCCACTAATTCTTTGGGACATATTCTTTGGTGCAGAGGAAACAACAATTTCTTAGCATATTGGTGAGGCAGAATGAGGCCCAACATCTGGAGACATCATTCTGAGCAAACACCTTCTTCAACAGGCAGTATCTGCCTGTGGTTGGAGGAGAAATGGGAGGGTGATGGTGTTCGTCCAGCACCATGGGCTCACACTCCTGAGCACTGCCCACTTTTTTCATGGTAGCATTAAGGTCATTTGGCAGGTCCATTGTAAACTTGTAAGACTCTTGGTTCGGCACCCACGATGGAGAAGTGTCATTGATGCTGGGTGGCATATTTTTTTTTTCTTTGCAAAAACACTCTTTCAGCTTTGATTCAGTGTCTAGGAAAAGGGATTTCAGGTACTCAGGGAAAACAGTTTCTTTGCAGAAGGAGGAATTGTTCTCTGGTCTTCTTGTGCTCTAAGACAATGGTCCAAAAGCAGCATAGCATGGTTAATATCACAGCTATAGGAAGGGAAAAATCCAGACATCCAGAAGATAAATAAATAAGGAAGAACGACATGATGCCCAGGGCATCTCCTAAATATAAAGCTTTGTTTTCCATCCTCACACCCAACTGAGAGATAAGCTGTTTACACAGAGCGTAAACACAAGCGTCACTCTCCAGCGTGGGAGAAGATCTGGTGGGCCCACACGAGGGGAGCTGGTGCTCTAAGCTGCCATCTCCTCAAGTTTCCTGGGTACAGGGATGCTTCAGGAGGCAAGTTTTATGCAGGGTGCTTTAGTTTTTGTTAGGATCTCTCTTTGGCTCTCATTTAAGAAGATAGTTTTGGAACAGAAAGCCATCTGGCCAGTTTGCTACCGGTCCATTTGACAACCCTCTTAAAGGTCACTCACTGACCCCTGCAAACCTGGAGATATTTTCTTCAGTGAAGAAACCAGGAAGATATTGAACTCTGTATAGACAGGCTGAGTAACCTTTCAACAACTCTTGGTCAGAGGCAGTAACATGTTCTTCAAGCCAAAGGCTGCCAGCAGTTACTGCTCAAATACTGAGGCAACTCACACAGAGAACTCCTACAAAAAAACTGATTTTCTGTCTCATGTTTATACGTCAGATCTCACTGAGCTTGCAAGGTCTCATGTAGCAGTAACAAGCAGAGCCCAAAAGACCTCTGAGGGTCTCCGTCTCCTTTTACCCTGCTGGGTATCCATGTGTTTTTGGGAGGGAGAGCATGGGAATCCAGGTACACAAGTATATATATATATGTATAGATATATATAGTTTTTTTTCATAAATGCACTGCAAAGAGCAGACAAACATAAACAAAAACAAAAAAACAATCAAACAAAGAAAACATAAAGCCATAAGGTATTGCACAGTATTTTGCCCCTTGAGCAGGGTCTTTTAACAACACACATATATCTGAAATAGCAGAGCTACCCAACCAAGAGCCATTATGCTAAAAGAGCAGCCTCCAATCTCACCTGCTTCTGGCTGTGGATAACATGGGCAGAAAAAATAAATACTGTCCTGCTCAGAAGCAAAAGTCTTTATTTTTCCAGGAAAAATTTGAGTGAAATTTCTTGTGTAGTTGAAAATGGCCACCTCTGTTTAAATGCAATTATCTATGTATGGTTTTCCCTATCCTACAGATTTCGTCACACACCTCTTCTAATAGGGCAGGATGGCAGCTCACCTAAATATTAGGACACTTCTGCTTATGCAATTTTTCACCTGGTTCTTGTGGCCCTTTGATAAATGGTTTTAATTTCTATGAAAGGGAAGCTAATATTATGATTACCATATGTCAGATGAATATAGTGGATGAACATGCATTCCTTTCCTTATGTTTCTTTGGCCTTGGTTTTTTTTTTTTTTTTTTTTTTTTTACAAAGCTCTGGTATGAATTTTTTATTGAAGCTCTGCTATGAATCTCAGATACGTGACTGCAATTTGACTATATATATTAAGGATAAGTGTCTTGATCTGGGGAAAATGTTAAACAAGCACGTTGGGATTCAGCTGAGGTAATGCTGACACTGAGACAGGAAAAAGGGAGCAAAGTATTACTGAAGCTGACAGAAGACAATAAATGGGGAAAGAATTACGAAAAATAACCAAGACAATAAAATAACAAAATGAACTATTGAGACCAGAAAATAACAAAATGAACTATTGAGACCAGAAAAGTGCAAAAGCCCCAAACTAAAATCCGACTTGTTAAAAAAAACAATCAAATTAAAACATTTAAACTACCCAAAATGCTACTGGGAAGGGAAATGCAGGGTATAAAGCTTAGGTTTGAAAAAAATTTTGGTCATTGTGACTTAAAATATTACTACGCATTGACTGAGCTTTTATTACATGATCAGTGAAGCAGTTTGTTAGATTGCCCTCCTGGAGTACTAAACAAGGTTTTGATTTTCAGAAATAGAAACATTGGTAGATTGGCAACACTAAACACGTCAATGAACAATTTAAGATTAGACCTTAGGATATATGTTGTGTTATGAGTCTGTACAGGTGTAATTTGAAAATAAACCTCATGTCAGTGGAAGGGCTCTACAGATGCAACTGGCATTTGACTGAGAACTCAGCCTTCCTGATCCCATGCTTTAGGCCCTACATCAGTGTTTATTCCTAAGTATGGCCATTTTCAACAGGTTTCCTGGCAAGTTTTACTAGGAGAACTGTTTTTGAAGGAGCTAATGGCAAGTGAAAATCATTCCCTGCAAAGTTCTGGACAAGAATCTTTCACCTCCATTATTGCAATAAGCAATAGCATTTTCCTGAGAGCAAACCAAAAGGGTTTGCTGTTTCTGAAAATACGTGAGCTGCATTTCAATTACTTTTACCTTGGGTACCTCACTTCTAAAACCAATCTTTCTGCAGTACAGGCCACTTCACAGGGCTGTGACAATGGAAAGCACTCTTCAGCACATGAGTATAAAAGCAATTCCTTTTGCAGATGTACTTGCTGCAAATCTTTTTTAAAAGTTGGAACTCTGAATGTCCCATTTATTCGAAATATGATACTTACGTTGCTTTTGGTCTAGCTGCAGCTAAGAAAAAGGAAAATGAATCCAAAACTATGGGATTAGGAATTAGCAAACATGACTGTTGAAGCCTGGGAGATGTATTATAATGTTAATCACCTCCCATCGTATTTAAAAAAATAAAACTATTGCTGGATAAGGTTTGTGGGTAAATCCTTTGGGAAAAACAAAAAGCACAGATAAAGACTTCCTTTTGTATCCTCTGCCTCCGGGATTGAATTGTGAGAAAGCTGAAAGTTACACAGATCCATTTGTTTTCTGAAATGATATTATGAAATGTGTATCTGCTGAGAAGATGTTCCTTTCAGTTGAGGAATGACTACATTACATAGTGAAGAATTAAAATAAGCCTGACTCGGTATAACAGTTTTCAGTCTTCCATCTTAATCAGTTTTGCATGACATATTTTCACAGACTTTTGCATTGGTTTAAAATCCCACCTCTGAATTAACTTCTCATGAAGACAAATCCTCAGCTGGGTAGCACTGTAAGCAGTTCTCCATGCACGGAACAGGCCAAGGGAGAAGAAGGCAGAAAAGCGGCCAGCTTAGATCCAAGGAGCTAACTGGAAACCTAATGTTATCTGCTGCTTGTGCACCTCTCACTGTGCTTTCCGTGGCATCATGCAGCAATCTCAGAGGGTGTGAACTGGATTTATTTGTTTGATTATTTATTTTTCCCTGAATGCATGCAGGAAACTAGAGGGACACACTCCAAACATGCAGAAGCAACTTTCTCCCTGCCAGTCTGTGGGACTGGACTGGCACTAGTCCAAAATCCATGTGCTGAGCACCCGTTCTTTTGCTTTACAGGTCTGCTCCTGTTGCGCTACCTTACCCTCAACAGAGATGTTGCCTGAATCTCACCTGGGCTGTGGTGCTTGCTGCTGGGAAAAGCATTTCATTCCCTTCTGGTTAACTGACTATGGAGAATGTTTCCAGCTCGTTTCTCTCCTGCTTCCCACCCTTGTAGAAGGCCTGTTGCGATCTGTCAGGCATGCCCGTTCGCCTGCTTTTGCCTTGAGTAACCAACTGGACTATGCAGGAGTTGCAAGGCTTGCCCTTAACTGTTCCTAACCAGGCTGAAGTACGTGTGCAGCTTTACTGATGAATTTGCCAAGCCACCAGTGAGACTCTTCTGCGCTTCCATTGCTACCGTCGGAGTTGCAATTTTTGCCAAAGCTCCCAGGTCAACACACTTTCCCGTCCCACTTGCAAAACTCTTGTCGCTTGGCAACATGATGGAAAGCGTTCGTGCAGTTACGGAGAACAGTGTGTCTAAAGGATATGTCAGCCACACACGGATTCACTTTGGTGGAGAAGGAGCTGAGAGCAAGGAAGAGAAAACACATCCCGGATACCATTCAGTAATGGGGAGAACGGCTTTTAAATGAAATCAAGCAGTGTCTGGTTTTATCATTCATTTATTTAGCAAAGAAAAGAATGAATTCAAATACCCCACACAATGAACACTTATCTATTCCCTGATATCAAGATGCAGATTTGCTTGTGAACAATTTTAAATGAATCAATTTTGACACTATTGCAGTCATCTTGTACTGTATATGGATTTGTGCAGAAGCTATAGATTTTGTGCTCAACCCTGTAAACACACATTATAAAAAGCAGCTTCTTACCTCTGTACCTTTGAATTCTGTGTGGTTACTTATGTAACATCACACCTGGCCTCAAGAGCCAATCTAGATTTTGTCAACCTAAATTTAGGCATCTAAAGAGCAGCCAAAATTAGGAGTGTATCTCTCTAGGCTCCCTATATTGTTAATGGAGGGACACAAGCCCTCTCAGGAGGCAGCTCTGGCCGTCGAAGAAGGATGTGCTCCTAGTTTCGACAAGAGAGAAGGGTCCCATCTCCATCGGACATAGAGGGTGCTGATGGCAGCTACAACTGTAACTTGGCCAGGTGCCTCAAGCAGAGTGAGACAAACGCGGACTCAAGAGTTTACAGAATTGGATCTCATACAGCAAAGCCATTACGCACACAATTAGCTTCAGGAATGTGATTATGTTATGCCGATTTTAATAAAATTGGTCCCACATTTAGAGATAAAGAAGTGCACATATATATTCTACATTTATGACGAAAAAAATCTTGAATCATTTTTCTCATTGACAATTTTGTTCCACCTTGGGCCTCCTCTTTTTCTGGTGTGAACAGCCATATGGTCTCACGATCTGAGAACACTTTATTTCACGTAAGTGCTGTTGTAGCTCTTCATTTTTATACTGGCACGGTATTTCCCTCAAGGTTAGTGAGGAATTCTGATAAAGCAAACCAAATACACACTGTCCTACACCTATCTGAGGTTTTCACCAGTACTGCTTTATAGCATGGAAAACAAAGCCAATTAACCCCCATTGTCCCTGCTGCTCTTATGAAGACCCTAATCCAAGTCAGAGATTTCTGGATTAGTTTTAGGCAAACCACACTGCTCCAACAGCAGGTGAGTGCGACTGGCTGAAAAAGCTTCCAGCTAAAGTAACTGCATGACCACTTGAGTCATCGGACTCAAAGTAAAGTACAAGATAAATCTGCAAGAACAGACATTGATTTTCGAAGCAACTGAGCAACAGGCTCTATGTATCAGACACTAAATTAAGCCCCAAAAGTGTACTTAAGTGCAATTCTAACTTGCATTATCCAATGTAGATTGTCCAGGATCAGACTTTGCAATCCTGTTTTCTCTTCACTGTGTGCAGCAGAGCTACACAGGAAGAAATGCTACAGATGTAGCCTGAGAATTTTGATTCACCTGGCACAATATTCATGTTCAAAATAGACAAAACAGTTTTTAAAATTAATGCAATCAGTGCAGAAGTGGTCTAGGATTGCTAAATACTGGCATCAGAGGTAATATGTTTATTTATCCAAAACAGAACACTTTCCCCATGCCAAAAATACAAAAATGCCTGCTAGTAACACATGGCATTTAAGGGTTAAGGATGTTAATTCTCCTTTTCCAAGAGTTAATGCTGTAAGAACTAAATTTTACTCTTGTACAAATCCTATTGGCTTAAATAAGATTTGCAGGCAAAGATTTGCACTTTGTTACATTTTTGGCAAAAAAACCCTAAGAGTTCTCATGCAGAAAACTACTTTGCCCCAAAACATGTGTAGCCCATTTTAGAACAAAACAAAACAAAACAAAAACCCCACACTAAATAAAGTAAATTTAAACCTAACAGAAAACTGCATTTTACATGGCTCCATTGTTAGGAAAGGCTGTTTCAAACCACCTGGACAGCTATGCTGAAGTCAGAAGGTGCAAATACTGATAATAGTGCATCTAAAATTGTCGAAGACAAAAAAATCTAATGGCTTTAAAACTTGTTGTCTAATAAACTAGCTTGAGAAAGAGATCTTGGGATCAATATTTCTCATTGAAGAAATGTAAAATGTTCACATTTACCCTGAAGGAATGTGAAAATCAGACCTAAACCTGCTTTAGATAGAAGTCTGAATGTACCTCTGCCCGCAATTTAGAATAGCATAATTTAGGAAGCCAAATACCAAAAAAAACAAACAAAAAAAGACACTTCTCTGATAAGTTGGCATGATCTTTAAACGACATCACACTGGAGTTAGTCAAAGAGTTAGAATTCCAGAAACACTCCCTTGAGAGATGCAAGTGTGAGCAGATTGGGCATCTGCTGCTGCACTTAAGCCTATGACTATGCAGACTTAACCTAGGGTATGATCACCATATATCGAATGTGTCTCTAACAGATGAACCTACCTGTGCAAGGAATGGAAAATAGATTGATGTAGAGATAGGCGCACCTTAGAACGACTGAAGAGTTAAAAAATCCTCATTTCAGATAATTTTAATAAAAAAAAAGATTAAAATAAAAATACACAGTTTAAATATTTTAAAAATATTGGACTCATAACTAATAGTCTAAGCATAAAATCCAGAAGCCATACTAATGTGCTTTTAGTACAGTGGCAGAGAGGAACATTTTTTTCTGCATTTATGTGTGTGAATATACTAGTGTAATCCTTCTGTTGTTTTTTTCTTGGCAGTGATAGTAACATAGTTTTTACTTTCTTTATACTTTTTTAAACTTAGAATTTTAACTTTTGGCATGAACAGAGTGACTCAGATACCCTGCTGGTTCCCATTTGGAGAGTTTTTTTCTTTCTCTATCCATGCCAGTGAGTTTCCTTTGCAGAGAAATTCCCTCTTACGCAAAGGCAGTTGGCATATCTGGTAATTTCTTCCTGGAAAAATAAATCTAATGTACAGTATAATCACAAATTATAGAGAACCAGTGCTATCATACTTTTTAATGTGAATTGGTGTGAGGGTAGAAGCTCTTTCTTTTGACACAGTTAACATTATCAAGGGTAATTGTTCATTTGGAAAAATTGAAAAGGTGCTCTCAATTACTTTCATAGACGGTAAATGTGTGGTCACTTCACAGCTTTTCGGAGAACATCTGCTTTGCATTCTTCTCATTTTATTGCAAAAGAGAAATGGGAAGCATAGTACCACATTTGGAGCTAAGCTCACTCAAAAATGTTACTCACTGCCATAACTGGATATGGTGTTGACCTTTGCTATGCAAATTGCTGGCTCACCAAAGTGATGCTCTGATTCTGTCTCATATTGTCCATGTTCCTTGGTACTTCTTGCAATTTTTTACATAGTTTAGAATTATTATAATTTGTACATTTATTTCTGTTATTTGCCTACCATAGCATAACCTAATGATCTGATACAGTGGAAAGAATTGCACTGTGCTTCTCCTTGCATGCATTCCTGATATTCTGTGGTTATGATCTTTGTACCAAATATATTCAAAAAACAAAAAGTCCAACTCTTCAATCCTTAATATTCATTTTTAATTTTTCCTCATAAGATTCTGAGAATGGCAAATGCCACTTTACTAAAAAATACTCTGTAAAACCTGGCCCAAATCTCTGCCCTTACTTTTTAATTGTACATGTAGAATTTCAGTTCCAAAAATAATAACGTCATGAATGTAGATGAAGACTGAGAGAACAAAATGAAATGGTACAAAAACATAAAGATCCTTTGTGTTTCCTCACCTGCCACTAGGAAAGAAATTAAAACTGATAATTTAAAACTCAACCAGTATTTTAAATATTTACATCAATAAGGTCCAACAAGATATGCACTTAAAATGCCTTAACAATGTTCCCTCACAGGCAGATTAGTTTGGATCAAACACATTGGTAAGACGAGACAACGACTTGCAAAAGCTCACGCATTTTCTGATTTTGCTTTGCTTTGTCAAAAACGTATATATGAATTCAAAGCTGGAAAGAGGAAAGCGGTTCCAGGATAATGCCTACAGAACCTCAGAGCGCTTGAGGCAGTAGCAAACCATGGCGCAGTAGCCCCTTGCACTGAGCGGCGTGCCCAGGAGGGTTGCAGCAGACCAGGCACGTGGGCTCCGTCTGCAAGTGCTGAGGAGAGGGAGCCTCTGGGCCACCGGGACTCTGCATGCTGCAGTAACGCTGGCTTCCCAACAACACGCAGAAACATCCCAGTGCGCTTTTCCTATCTGTCCTCCTTACCTCTCTGACACCGTCCCATGAAGCAAATCAGGCACGGGCTTTAGGTCACTTGACTTGACTCGCAATTGGAAGCCATCTACCCTGAAAGTTTTGTGTTTTACTACAATATCGTATCACTCGTATGTCCTTATTTTTCACACTCTTCACACAGCTGAATGGAGCAAAGAACCCTAGCCTGAATGATTTACAGTCCAGAAAGATTAGCTCTGGAGAGCACAAAGCTGCTACGGAACATCACTGAGCAACCAGATTTCTTTTTGACATTTTTCTCAATGCTCTGTGAGCTGGTTTTGGTGGTAGGACTTTCAGTGAGACTCCACAGAGGGCTCCATTGCTAACTCCTGGAAATTAAAATGTAATGCCCAAAATAAAATTAGATTTCTACCCCTGGCACAGTCTTCAGGGGTAACAGATTTTTTTTCTCCCTAAAAGCTTTGAAATCAGCTAGCCCCTTGTTAGAGAAATCCAACTGAATGCTTATGAAACTGAGTGAAGCAATGCCTTCCTCAGGAGGGATTCACAAACACGTAGGGGCTACAGCTGCAACCTGCACTGAAGGCCAACCTGCAATGAAAGCATCAGGTCACAAACAGGTGTTCGGGGGTTTTGGCAGCAATGGGACACTGATGGCTTGGATCGTGCTTGAAATGTCTCTGCGCTTCGTCTCTGAAGCCTCAATCACATGAGCAGTCATGTAGCACAGGCCTTAGGGACTGGGGAGTTACAGAAGGCCAAGAAAATACACAAGCCCCTTAGTATTCGTCATAATTATTGAAATCTGTAAAATAGGAATTAGAATAAGTCTTTGCAGTAAGATGGGGATTGAAGTATTTGTTTCTCTCCTCCAGAATCAGGTTGTTTTTGTTAAATGCCTGAAAAAAAAAAAAAAAAAGAAAGAAAAGAAAATGGGATAAAGGAAAGATAACATACTACTTTATTAAGACAAATCTTGTGGCAAATATTTGTGAACTGTAAGTCAATCAAAATGCACCCAGAAACACCTGTACTTTTGCAAAAACTTGCATTTGTGTCTCCTCATAAATGTTCTTACAAAAAGCAATGCTACTCAATAGAGGATAGCTATGCATATAGCTTTTCTCCAATATCATAAGACTCTATATTCTTTTAAATAATATCTATTCAGTTCTTCCATTATTAGAGTGATTCAGTCATTATATTTTTATTAAGAACATTTTCTCTTTACTGCATCAATATATATAGGAATATGTAGGAGAAAAGTCTGAAAGTTTTAAGAACTTAAATATCATTTTATAAAAATGACTTAGGTATTTAGAGTAAGATTTTTAAAATATAGCTTGCTCTTGCATGGATCCAGAGAAACATTTAGTGGGATTTGAAAAAGCCTTAAGTTAGGCACATACTCCTCCACTGATGACAAAACCTAGGCTTTTCTTACCGTTTCTAATAAAATTTCTGAAAACCTCTTCAATTAGCAAGAAAAAATGCAGAAACTGAAAACCGGATTCTCTAGGATTTCTGAAAAATACTCATTTACAAAAAGCTTTGCAGCTATACGAAAAAACTGCATAATCTGAAGATGCTGAGCCAGGTATTTTTGGGATGCCCTGTCTTCCTTGCTTCAGTAGATCTAAAAAGGTGAACTAGTTTAAAAGGTCACAACAAGAAATAGTATTTCAGGGACAAAGGTTACGTAATACAGATACAATGCCAGTGTCTCAGCTAATGTATATTTGTACTGCTCATTTTTAGAATACTCTGAGTATGAACAGTAGCTGATAATCTGATGTATATTCACCAAATAAAATCTCCCAAATAAAGACATGTCACCATGCTGTGACACTATACCATTTATCCCAAGGGATGATCATCAGTACATGTCGTGATGGCTGTTAATGGCCCTGTTTACTTCTTGAACAAGCTACTAGGGAACACGACTACAAAAGCAAACAAACAAACACTAGTGGCGTGGTTTCTTTCAGGAAACATTGTATAAATTGCACAAAAAACCTAATTTCCTCTGTAATAGGGGTGGACCAAGCACAGGATCTGCAATTATGATACTACTAGGGAAATCTCCTTTTTCTTGGGTTAAGAGTCAGCAAAATCTGACTCCAAATGTCGTTGCAGAAAACCAGTAGGTAGAATTTTTGGGAAGCTGCGTAATCATTGTATATGTTGTGTGTGATAGGGCTCCCAAACCCATTGCTCACCTTGATGGCTTCTACGGAGTCATATTTGTCCAGTTTGTTGATGTGGTTGGTGATGCTGGTATTCAAAGGAGCCGGAGATACAGGGTGGATTACAGTTGCGTCGTGGGACTGCTGCTGATAGCGTTGGCAGTAGGTGTAAACAAGCAGGGTAAGAAGGCAACCAAGGATAGAGCTACTTAATCCCACTGCGATCATATGAAACATGTTGAACTCTGCATAGCGGACAGCAGAAGAGACAGAAGAGAGCCTTAGTTTTAAGTGACAGCAGAAGCTTCAGGGAAAAATAAATAAATAAATAAATAAGTAGGGTAGTGCTTGACTCTAAGGAGGATAAGGAAAATTTCCTGAGTTTCTCAGAAATGTCTCGACTTTAAATTCTAAACATTGCTCTCTACAGAAGCAAATGCATTTTATTTCCTGGGATAGATCATTATGAAACTCTAAGATATCATACATCTCTCTGAGTAGTAAGACTGAGATTTTTGAAATGTGCTTAACAAAGAACCCAAATAAGATAAATGCAAAATCCTAAGTGTTTGAAAGCTCATTAAAATTTCTTTGTGCACATGCTATAATGTGTTATATATAAAAATTATGTATATAATACACATATGTGGTCTATTTTCAGTGAACCACAGCATCTTCTTTGACATAGTAGAACATCCAGAGTTCTTTCTTGTGCACAGTGACTTGAGGCAGAAGAAACCAAATCCCCAAGTCTTGGAATCACAGGTCTTGCTTTCCCTAAGATGTTTTCAGTATCATCTTTATTTGGAACACACCCTAAGCCAAACGGCCTACTTCTTTTCCATCCCCTGCTTTGTTTCACTGCCTTTTTACCTTTCAAGTGTGGCTGATTTGTTCACTTCTCCAGTCTTCAGATTTTTTTTTTTTGTCTATGTAAGGGGAGAGTGTGAAAGAAATGGTGACTTTTAAGGGGAAAATGGGGAGAAGAGAAACTCCGCTGGAGTCTCTTTCACGATGCTTCAGACTGCAGCAGAGTCCAGACCTGGGACTCTCCCACCTGTTCTTCTCTTAGAAGATACTATGGCAAATTCTATCCACATATGCAAGAAGTAAAACTACGAAAGCTCACTGCTGCATGGAATTGTAGAAGGGAATCTAAAATGCCTATGTCTCTGAAAAGGGTTCAGTATACAGGTGGCAGTTTTGGGACCCAGAGTCTAAGTTAGAACTTTAAAATGCGTACTGGGAATTTAGGAACATAAAGTGAACAGGCACATTGGCCTATTATGTAAAATACCATGGAAGTATCTTTCTATACTTTTACAAAAGTTTTGCACTGTTGTGCAACTTGGCAAAATGCTTTCAGAATTCCACTTCTAATTGGGAAATCAGATCATGTTACCTGGTAACAGTAGGCTAATGCAATACCATGCATATCCCTTCATAACCACGCATATCCCTACATTGTCCATAATTAGGTTAAAAATATAGCTTACTTGTGCATGGAAGAATACTAGAACCAGCCAGAGTTATGATCACACAGACTAAGGTGATAGCTCAAACACAAATAAATATTATTATTGTTGTTCTGATGCAGTCTGATGTACTACTGGGTTAGCAAGATATTCACTTGGAGTCCTAAAGAGATTTGTGAAACTATTATCCCGCAAAAGATACAGCAGCTGTACAGATGTTGATCTGCCCATAAGTAGCTTACGATACTCATTTTGTTTTTGAGGAAAAAAAGGGTAACTGGCATAAGGAAAAAGAAAAAAATAAAACCATCCAGTAATACAGACTCTTGTCTCAAAGGTTGGCAATGGCAGCTGGATGTTTAATGAGGAATCCTTTAGCAACTACATCTTTTTCTAGGCAAGTGTAAATAATGAGAATGTGGCATTTAAAATGTGCAATAAAACTACTAGAGTGCAAAAGGTGAAACAAATGGAAACCAGATGAAATCAATAATTCAACATTTAATAGATAGATAGGACAGAACTTAAAAGCTTACCGCCACATCGTTTCTCTTCTATGCTGCTGGATCGTGCCACTGTTGTTTCTAGAAAAATAAATAAGGTGGTTATGCCATGGAGATAAAATGTTATAGACAGCTACTAATTTCATCTACAGAATAAGTTATTCCACTGTGTTTACTCCAAGTCAGAACTATATAAAAAGGATTTTCACTATGTGGTGGAATTAACAGAAGGTCCCACAACACCCTCAGGTTTCCCAGTTTCCCAAGCAAAATCAGCAATATATTTTTCAATCTTGCCTCAAAAGATCTCTGAAATTAAACAGATCATGTGCACATGAGCATTTTTTTTTTTGGGGGGGGAGGAAAAACATGTTGAGAAAGCACTGCATATCTGAGTGAGAAAACTAATGTAAATTTCATTATTTTGCCCAGTGCTGAAATGGATTAATTACTTTTGGGAGTCACATTTATTGCTAACATTAAAAGATAGAATTTAAACATCTTCACAAAAGTAGGCTGCTAATTTCATGGGTTTTGACAGTAAACTAATAAATTGTGATTCCAGTCTGTGTCCTGACCACACTTATTTTGGAGGTATTCTGAATAAATATTCCAAAGAAACAAAGTAGCCCTAAGATATGAAGGACAGTAAACAAAACATGAAAATTGCACTTTATAAATCCATGGGTTGTTCACACCTTGAACACTATGTGCAGTTCTGGTTTTCTCATCTCAAGAATGCCTCTAGCAGAACTAAAGAGAGGGCAGAGAAAGGCAGCAATGATTGCCATCGGTATGCCATGGCTTCTATATGAGGACAGACAGACAGACATTTTGCACTGAAAAGGGAGCAGTAGATGAAATCTGATACAAAAAAATACTAGTGGCAGGAGAAAATGCATAGCAATTGAAGGTATGCTGCTTCTTGCAGTACAAAAAATAGGGACTATTAAATAAAGCTATTAAAAGCTAGGACTAAGAAAAAAAGGATAAGAAGAAAAGAGGGCATTATTTTTCATGAAATAAAATCCCACTGTCAAAAGATAATGCAAGAAGATACAATATATGCAAGAAACTCTAGTTCTTATGAGTGGTTCTGGCTTAAAAATTAATCTCTTCTCCAGCTTGAATTTTTTGCTGAAGGATACTTTTGCATATTACCAGATGTGAAACAAAGCGCTATGACTTTTGCATGTCTAGCATACCACAGACTATTTCTGCTAGTGTAAATCACAAAGTTTTACCCTCTAAATCAATGCAAACTAATTCCAAAGTAAGGAAGTATCGGGTCTGACAAAATAGCCAAATATAGACTATTGCAGATACTTAATGGCTAGGAAACAGTTAATTCACAGTGCAAACAAAAAGCAGAGAGGAATGGATGCAAAGACGGTAAGGATCTACATGGTAAGGATCTACAAGGTAATGTTGACATGGATTAACTCAGGAAACACAGTAGCGGCAATGATGAGAAAAAATAATCATTGCATTGAAAGAAGGCAGGAGGAGGAGGAGACAAGGTGAGGGTGGAGGTGCTGGGGCACTAGCTGAGAAAAGGAGTGAGCTGAATTGGAAGCTGGGAGGGAAAGAACTCTGAACACCATTATGTAATAGGGGAGCGAATGTGAGCTGGAAGATCCCACGAAAAAAAACTACTTTGGCCAAGGTGAGCAGCAAACAAACCAGAAGGCCCAGAGAAGAGGTGGCTGCTGAATATTCCTCTGGCATTCCTCACTTCAGACTCTGCAAATGCATACTTTCCAGAACAAGATGTAGAGCTTATATTGGATTAATGGAGCATTTGCAGAATGTGACTATTAACCTCCTTATTCTCCTTTGAAACCTTGAGCAAAAGGAGAAAATACAATGTGGGAGTTATTCTTTTCACACTGAATTCTTTAACAGTGGTTTTAGAGGAAAAAAGAGAAAGGTATTTGTGAGATAAAGAACCTACTCCTATTGTCTATGCACTGTTCATAAAGGCAATTTATATTTGCTGATGTCTTTGTAATATTGCACTGTATTGTACAACATTGTCACACAGAAAAAGATTGCTGTGCTGAGTAAACATAATTTATTTCAAATGATACATGAAAATGTCGATTCTTCTGCCTGTGAATAGGCTACTGTTTCTTTGTGAGTACTCAGATGAAAAGATGATTGCTAACAGCAGTGCAACGTGTTCACCTTTCTGTGAATGACTGCTGTGATTCAAAGAAAAGAACTCGGGCTTCAGTTTCAACAAATATTGTGGAGTGATGCATGACATGACTGTCCATCAGGCATTTATTGGTCATGTAGGAGACATGAATCTGTGGCACAGCTGACAGTATTTAACTTTCTAAGCAGCTATTAATAGAAGGGACTCCATGAAATGATTTCATAACTACTGTGCACAGCATCCAGTTTTGCACATGCAGGTCATAAAAAACAGAGGAATGTTTCTATAACATCCCCAGAATCTCAAAAAACAAACAAACAGACCCCCTCCCCTCCAAAAAAAAAGAAAAAAAAAACAGAATAGGATAAAATAAAATAAATAAAAAATAAATGAGTTCTCCTAGCTGTCTATTGTCAGCCCTGCGCTTTTTATTAAGTAGAGTGGAAGGGACCTGGGGAATGCTCTTATACTGAGTGATGAAATTCCCAGCAGATCTTCATGAAGAGACTGCATCCAGCAACATCTGCTCTAAAGAACACACCAGAAAAAAAAGGTTGAGAAAAGGCAAATTCTGCTTAAATTCTTGGCTCTCTGCACAGCGCAGCACGAGGAGATATTCAGCTCTGTTGCTGAAATGTTCTGAAATACGTCCCTTGTGGTTAATGGAGAAGCTGGCTCTCACCTGGTATGAAGTTGGAGCTGAAAGCACAGGCTCGCGTCTCCGTGGCGTTCCCAGAGCACTGGCTGCCCACGGGGAAGAGGATAGCGCACTGGCGGACGCGGAACTGAGCTCCGGACGCGTCACACTCGGACCACTCGGACCAGTCCGACCAGCTGTCTGCAGCGGGCAGAGAGAGACACGTGCAGTGGTATTAAATACATCGAGCACATGGGGTGAGAACGAAGTTTCATCTTTCTGAATTGTGCCAGAGGGCCTGGCCCTTGGCTTCTGCAAAGCCCCCAGGGACAGTTAGTAACATAAAGAAAAGAGCTACAGAAATATGTATGCCTAGTCTAAGAGAGGATGCTTGTTCAACTAAAAAAAAAAAAAAAAAAGAAAAAATAGTATCTTGCAGAAACATTTTTCTTTCCTTCCATTCTGTTCTGTTTCCTAGTTATAGATAGAGGAGGCTACTTTATATCTCAGATGGGATCTTGTTCTTTTCCTTCTGCCACGTATGGGTCATTAACAGCTTCTATCATTTCTTTGGATGTCTTCCACTGCCTATGTAGATTTGATTAAGACATTTTTACTTCATACCAGACCATGTCTTTGTGATCTCAGAACACTTAAGTGAATTGACCTGAGTGCCATGAGATGCTGTGAGCTTGCTGAAGTCACCTTTCTTACGATTCAACCACAAAACGAAACGAAACAAACAAAAAAAAATTGGCCTAATTTTTTTCAAGTTAGATTGATATACACTAGAATTTGTAATTTGAAAGCTCACAAAACTTTTGTGCACTTTTTATGAATTGGTTGGCATATCAGAAGAGTCTTGTCTTACTTGGGCCTCTCAATCCATGGCACAGATCTAGCACACATGGTTTGTATTTGCACATTAATTTCCCTATAACCTTACAGGAAAAGGCTAAAACTAAATCTAAAACTAAATGGATTACAACAGGAATATTCTAGACTGCAATTTTGAAAAATGTCAAGCAGCAGACGCTTTCTGTGACAGTGTTAGTCATTGACTTGCTAATTAATACCATGGTAAAAAGAAACGGATGGGGTGGATTGAAACAGCTTTAGCACGGAAAGTTTCCCGCAGAGGTCCAAGGACCATTTCCTCCCGTGCTGGAATCCGAGATGCATGGCATGGATAGTCAGTGGGTCACTACCTATGCCTTTATGGAGAGGTCAACCCCATGCCTCTTGCGTGCACTTAAATAGACTCAGTTATCCTGTCCCATCCCTTCGATCTCTTATCTTTGAGGTATCCAAGGCTCTCTTGCACTTCATGCAGATTCCTCGCACCATTTTCTGCTTTCCACCTCACTAAGGCTCCTCTCAACTTGCTCCTGAGTTCTCTGCAAAAGTCATGAGGACAGAAAAGAGAGCGAGGCCTGGAAAGGTGTTTAACCTGGCACTACCTTTCATCTTTAACATTGCAAGGTTCACTTGGGTGTCCTGCCTTTTGCCTTCAGCATTTTGTTTAGACTTTGAAGTCAGTAAGTCAAGCAGATCCTTTGGGTGAAGAAGGTACCTCAGAAATATCAGGCCACCAGGCTACAAAATCATAAATTTCTTTCAGGCCGAACCAGAGCATACTTTCTAAATGCTCAGCTGCTTTATCCTTTATTTGCATGTGTGAGCTAGAAGTTCAAGGACAGAGTGTATTTCTCCCCCCACAGTAACTACTTTAAAAAATAAAACATTGCTTTACTCAGGACGTTATCGACACTATTTCAACATATGCATACTGAGAAACACTCTATAAACCAGATAAAATAATTTTCTGAAATTTCTTCAGATAAAACGAAACAAACAAATAAAAAAAAAAACAAACACACAATCATACAGTGATATAGCTCTTAAAATGAAGGATAAGAAAAACTGATGTATGGTGAAGCCACAGGTTAATGACCACTTTTCAGCGCATACTTTCAGCAGGTTTTGTCATTAGCCCTCCATATACTCAACGTTCCATGGTACTTTCCAAATTTTATCCTCAAAATTCCATGGTAACTTTGCAAATTGTATCTTTTTTTCCAATTTTGTTTTTGTCAAAAAAGCACTATTTCAAATGCCAAGAAACCTATTCTCTTTCCATAACTTAATAAACCTTTTAAATAATTTCTATTTTTTCCATATGTATTTATGTGTGTGGTGGTAGTTTCCAGTTTCACTGATATACGTTTCTTGTACCAAACATTTTGTTCAAACAGCAAATGTCATCAATGGTATTTCCACACCTGAAGTAGCAGGAATCCCTGGTCATGATCCTTGTCACAGTAAAATGACTCTGCCAGGATACAGGAATCTGTCCAACCTTGACCATGTGTAGCACTGGGGTCATTTTTGTCTCCTACCAATGTGAAATAAGGGCAGTGAAGCACCCTTTGCACATGAAGCAAGGGCTTCATTCTCACAGCTAGCTCTAAGATGGGTTATTTCAAAAACATGTGGCAAATTTTCAGTGCGACTGAAAGATAAATAAAATGCCACAGATAAGCAAAAAGTGTGTTTCACTCTGAAATTGCAATGCTTTACCAAAGTGTTCATCTGCCTGAAAGAAAAATGAAACCAACCTCCCCATTTGCTCCAAACCTTGGTTAACAACCTGGATTAAATAAGTTGTAGAATTACTGGTACATTTTTGCAAATTGTCATTTCTAGAAAAATGCTGATAGAAAACAAATGCACAACAGAAACAGCTATAATACTAGTACAATGAACATCCCAGTTTTGACCTTTAAACATGTTTTAAGTATCCCAAATCAGCTATATAACTTCTATGTATAAATACACACTACTTGTTTTGAACAATCAAGCCATCAACATCATTTTGTATTTTTCCTTTTTAAACCCAATTCAGAGAGTTACACCTGTTTTAATTTTGACAAAGTCAGTACTTCTATTCTGCTGCAAGACACGCAGCATTTGGAAAAGGAAATTGAGTAAAATTGCAGTTCTGCACAGGTAATAGGATCCAGAAATTCACACTACTGGAGCAAGTGCTTTCCCGTACATGACCTCGTCACACAAGCAGAAACTTTTGCCATGCAGTTTAGCAATCCTCTGTGAAGCAAGTGATATAATGTGGTAACAGAACTACTTGCAGGCACTTCTTTTCACTGTTGCCTATAACCTGATGATCAGCAATAAATGAAAACAAACTTTCCCAGTGTCTTTTCACTCATGATTTCACCTTCTTTTTTATGTTTTTACTCGCTACTTCTGACTTTAATTTCTCCAGAAATTTGATTCCTTTTATAATTCTCAAAAGTCAAGTTACAAATTCATGATCTGTAATATTACATAACTAGTAAGAGAGCTGAAACATTTTATTTGCTAAGCACTTTAGAGTCATTTAAAAGATAATTCTCTATTGCTTAACATCTGAAGTTCAATAGAGTGTTTTGCAAAGATCATTTCTGTTTGTTCTTGGTTTTATATGAAAAGAAGGCTTAAGCAAGGGTTCATGTAAGACAACATGCACTTGAAAGAGTGATACTCATACTGTACATGCCTTAGCAATTTGTTTGCTGGGGATGAGGTGGTGTCCATTAGGTGATATTCTTCTCTTAATGAATCCCCTCTGAGCATAGCATAGAAGAGCTCAGTGTACATTTAATGAAGGAGAAAGATAATTTGCTAACTAAACAATAGATTAAGGAGAAAGAAAAAGTTGCACTATAGTAAATGCCTCATTTTGCAGAACAGGAACAGCAAAGCTGGTTGCTTTGTCATACCTGGGCACGGCTGTGTGTTGCACAGTGCTTCTTCAGTATGGAGACCGAGGCAAATATCTCCCCCATATGCTGGAGCGGGGTTTGTGCACGAGCGGGTTCTCATGTAATGCCCTCCTCCACAAGTTGCTGAGCACTTGGACCAAGATGACCAGCAAGACCAGCTTCCATCAACTGGAAAGACAGAAGATGTCATATTGCTGCAGGTTGACATGTAGGAAGATAATACAGTCCCGTCTGCCTTTCCCATATTCTGTGGATGCAATTCATAACCTTTTAGCTCCCACCTACCAGACACCTATGAATTGAATCACTCCACACAAGTAAATTTAAATTTTTATGAAGACATTGGTATACCAGGAAGTCTAACAATGTTGCTCATCCATATAATATAACTTCAGAGGGATAGCATAATAGTTTTAATGTCCAAAAATCTTTTCCTTTTTTTTTTCCTCCTTCATGAGCAAGAAAATACCAGAACTTACTTAGCAGAAGTATAATAAGCCCCAAATAAATTTCCAATTATACATAAAATTTAATCCAATAATATATAAGAGAATCTGAATAAACCTGATTTTGTTTTCCAAACCCAGGTGAGATTGCCTTGGCTTCACAATCTGTTTCAACTGGTCCGTAAAAGTTGTAGGGTTTGATGGGCCAATACAATGTTACAATCTTAACTCATCTCCAGTTATAGCAGAATGATGCCCGTTCAAAAAAGCAATAGAAGGATGATCAAAAGCAGTCATCGCTATAAGCTCCAAACACAGCTTGTTGAAGAAACTCCAAGATTTTTTTTCACTATTATTTACTCCTTCAGGTTAGCCAAATTGCTTTGCAGTTGTAGTTTGAGTTTTCATAAAGTTTTTCTAAAAGTCAGAATCGATTTTACAAGAGTCCTATTTGTTGAACAGCTTTTGATACTTAGCCAGCAGAGAGGATGCTGTTGAGAGGTTGCCTTGTAGCCTGCACTTGACTGGCTCTTTTGCAGCATCTCTCTCTTCTTACAGATTATATTTCTTGTAAGTAAGGCCATGTTGCAGCATATCTGCTACAGGTTTCCAATATGCAGCCACATGACAAAGTCGGATTTATTTCTCCCAAATACAGAATATCCACTCCAAAGACACTCAGTATTTTAGTTTCTTTCATTAATAACAAAAGACTGTCAAAGTATTCAAATCCTATAGAAAAAGAATTCCTTTTCAAATCTCTATTTAATGTGTTAAAATTTTCCTTCTCAGTACTTAAATAAAAAGGGATTTTTTATTTGTCAACATATCTGCAATTTATTAAAAACAATATAGAGTGCGTAATTAAACTGACACTGGAGGATTAGGAAAAAAAATAGGAAAAAAAAAAAAAAGTACAAAGAAACTCTCCACGTACAAGTTGCACTAAAATTATCTCAGACAGAGGCATTGTAAAATGTTAACAAATACCATTTTTGTTTAGATGGCATTGTATATCACATATGAACCTAATAAGTCAAGCAGAATAATATCTATTCAAAGATTGTAACTGTTAAAAAATGAGTTAGGAGGTGATTATTTTGATATTAAAATCTATATGTGCCCTTAAGCATGTAATTTCAGATACAGTACATCCTCATATCCCCATGTGCAAATCAAACAGATAACTTATTGGTGTATACCTAAGGCTATTAGTTAACTAATCCTGAAAGCCAAGTTGTTGAATATCTGACATTTTATTTTGTATAGTTTTTACAATATTATTCTATAAATCAAGAAACCCACAAAGTTGGCATTTCCTTGCCAAGAACATCAGTCGTAATACCTGTAAGAAAAAATATATCTGGCTTTTGAAAAGCCTGATTGGACAGAGAGGATTTGGGGAAGTTAGTGCCATATTCAAAGGATCTAATTTTAAATAAATTATTTCCAATATTGAGAAATAAATCATTGCTATCCTTTTTTTCTAGGATATATTCATTTAAAACACAGCCGAGTCATCTAGCTATACAAATACATGAGCTTTACAGCACCCATGGTAAATAAGACTGCACCTTGGTGCAGTATCTGAGTCATTCCCTTATTGATATAACCACCAGAAACAAATATCATGACTATTTGCTTGAAAAGATTCTATTAGTGTAGTATTACAGAAGCTGAGAAAGTCATAGGTTACTTGTCTTCGGTGCAGATAAAAATAAAACCTGTAATTTCAAAACATGGTATCTCTTATCCAGACTTTGCATCCCTTTTATTTTTTATTTTTTTGTAATGACATCAAATAAAAGCAGAAACTGTTATCTAACTCTTCAATTCATGAGATATCAGATTAGCTTCTAAAACAGCCTTCCTTCCTCTCTCCCTTCCTTCCCTTACAAGGAAGATGTAGAATAACAGCCTAAGATTGATAGGATTGATAGATGATACTGTGTCTTGTTCATTGAGACAGTGATCACCAACACTTTCTGTTTATTTATCAATGGACTTATTTAAATGGAAAGGATTCCAAATACGCTTGCATTTTATATGGAAATATGAAACGTCCACAGGTAACCAAGAACAGAGACCCTAAAAATCCCGATGTCATATAATGTCCCACAAACACAGGTATCCTGGATGTAAAGGGAGAAAGGGGTCAGTGAGGGAGAAGGGAAAGGACAGCCGTAATGCAATAAAGAATGTTATTCATAGTTGAGCTCGACGGTACAATGATAACTGTTTTTCTTACTGACTATGTAGTGATAGACCGACATTCTAAATCTCTAGGCCTCCCAAAGACCAACATAACTACCTCTTTTATTTGTCCCCAGAACTCTTCCTTTCGAGCAAAGGAGGATGATAAAGCATCACCACAGTTAAAGATGATCAAAGGAGTGGGTATTTACTGCTTGAGTTTTTATAAAACCTAAACAGAACTCTGTGGTGTCTTTCATCTTTCTTTAAAGTTGCTTAGCAACACAGCACCATCTGTTTTGAACTTTTTTTCTTATTTTGTCATGGACTCCTTAACATTATTTCTGCTTCCTACAGGAAGAAAAATAAAGAGCTGCAAGTAAAGTTGCAGTCACTACATTTTTTTACATGATACTTTTGTCAAGCTGTTGGACAAAAAAAGTAGCTGAAGTATTTCCACAATGAAAGTCAGAGTCTTTAAGTTTCCTGGCAATTCCTGAGGTGGGTCCCTTTTTGAAGAAGGCCCCTTCGGCAAGCAGGCTGCTTGCAAACAGCTTTTTCCTTTGTGGTGTCTTCCCAAACAAGCCAATTTTTGCCTTTCTGCCTGTTCTTCTGGTTAATAAATATTTAACCACAAAAATGAAAAAAGAAAAATCATGAGGAGGAGAATGCTTTGGGAGAAACCACATACAGGAACAAGATCACCTGGGGATGTGATAAAACATCCACACTACTGGAGAATTTACAAGAGACTCTTAAGTTAGCTGGATACCCTGCTACACACTTTGGGATTTAATAGAAGATGGAGAAAAACACAGACAAACATAGTGATGTCTCCCGCTTTCATGAAAGCAGAGATAAGACACAAGACTGAAGGCTTTCTCATATACTGTCCTGTCTCATTTTTATTTATTATTTATTTTTATTACTTATTTTTATTTATTATTTAATCCTTTTTATTTATTTGGTTTGGTTTTTGGTTTGTTTTTTTTTTTTTTTGGTGTGTACCTTTAAGTTTATAACTTTTCATGTTTTTGACAGAAGCAAAAGAGAATAAATAATAGAGAGAGATCAGAGTCTTTTCTATTTGCAGGCAAGAATACAAATCGAGGGGCAAAAGTCCTTTACATTCCCAGGGATGAGTCAAAGTAAAATCTTGTTGGGCAACTTATAGCCCTACCACAGGGCAGCTGCCTTCCAGCCCCCCTGAGACCACCCTCCCTGCACACCACTTAGCCTACTGCTCTTTCTTGTTCCAGTGAGACATCGCTGCATATTTCACTGTGGGAAAGTGCAATTTTTACATCCAAGTTTGAAAGTTTCATTTCTGCGATGCTATAGTTTTATTAATAAAAGAAATGTTCAATATAACAGCTAAGTCCATCCAGTGCACTGCAGAAACACAGAAAGCAAACTAATGCTTCTTATGAAATCAGAGCAAGAACTGAGTCTGTAACAGAAGCATCTAAGTTAGCTGGAGTCAAAAAAGAGCAACATCTACTTCCAAAGGGCAGCTCAGCTCTGTCTTCACTCGCTATATAAGAAGCTTAGAGAGACCAATGCATGGGGAGTGATTTCAAGGGCTTCAGAGACAAGGTTTTTTGACACTCTAGTAATTTTTTCCCCTGATTTAGGAATTACTGCAGAATATTACTGAACATTACTGCAGAATAAGTTTGGCCCACTTCTTTAAATGTAATTTTTTAAATGTAATTCTGTTTTCTCACGGCCAATTATGACTGCAAGGAAAGAAAAATGGAAGAAAAAATAGTAACAGCAATAAAGAAAAAAAAAACAGCAAACAATAACTGGCTCCAGGAGCTGTGTAAATAACTTAGTCTTTCAGAATGTTTTGTGATATTTGAAACTCTCTTCATTGCTATTAACATATTTACCAATATGTGGATGCCTGCAGCTATCTTCCTGAGTTTTTCTCAGCCAAAATGTCAGAAACAAACCAAACTAACACTATTAAAAAATTGCAACTAGTTGAAGCCTCAAACAAAATAGCACAATTTGAAATCAAAGGTAGAAACTGTCCTTTTTCTCTGAGCCAGCAACACAATCGGAGAAGAGAAAATAGAAACTCATTCGCAGATGATCATGTAGATGTGCTTTAAACTCCTAATTAAGGTACTTCAGCAAGTGCCTTTATGTGCAAAAGCATAAAAGAGGAGAGCAAAAGAAAAAAAAAAGGAAAGCAACAAGAAACAAGACATAACAAAAGCGAAGCAAATGCTGTCTTTTGATCCAGTTATAACTGCAGAACTCTATAATACTGTGAGCCAGGATAGAATTCCTTTGATTTGGTTATTAATATTTTCAGGCAAACAAGTCTTTCAGTTAGTAAGTTATTATTTTTTTCTTAAATTAACAGAATTTATCATTCAAACACTACTTTGCTTCATCATGTATTTCTTATTATCGTGGAAATATCCCACAATCTCCATATTGACTCACTACTCAGATGAAAAGATTAGAAAACCTTATTATATACAGATTCCTTTCTTCTCATATTGATCACATACTAATTACTGAAACAAAAAATTAAAGCAACGTCAGTGAACATTCACAAACCTTCTCCTTAGTCCCTGCGACTGTGTTTGCCAGCTCGACTCTATTCACTGCATCTCTGAATCCCATTTGACATTAATCACAGCAGGATTGTATTTTGAATTTTCAACCATTTGTTAGCAGCTGAAAAAGTAAACTAAGCATGCATGGTAATGCTAGAATCTAAATGAGGATAAAGGTAGATTCCCCCAAATTATCTTCCTGGTAGATATAGTAATACGTGGTTTCTCAGATTCTTTTTGCTCTGGCAAAGTTTCACTAATCTTACCAAAGCACTTAGCCAGAAACCATAAGACTCCTTTTTTTCCTTTTCCTTTTCCTTTTCCTTTTCCTTTTCCTTTTCCTTTTCCTTTTCCTTTTCCTTTTCCTTTTCCTTTTCCTTTTCCTTTCCTTTTCCTTTTCCTTTTCCTTTTCCTTCCCTTCTCTTTTCCTTCTCTTCTCTTCTCTTCTCTTCTCTTCTCTTCTCTTCTCTTCTCTTCTCTTCTCTTCTCTTCTCTTCTCTTCTCTTCTCTTCTCTTCTCTTCTCTTCTTTNTTTCTTTTCTTTTCTTTTCTTTTCTTTTCTTTTCTTTTCTTTTCTTTTCTTTTCTTTTCTTTTCTTTTCTTTTCTTTTCTTTTCTTTTCTTTTCTGTTACAGGATCTAAAAGGAGCAGCTGTTGTCTAATAGATTCAAATAGGAGTTGAGACTCCTATAACCTTAAGGCAAGCCATCTTTGCTCCTAGAAAACTTCCCTAGATTAACTCCCTGTACATTGTTTGAAGCATTTCTAAGCAGAGGTGATGGGACAAGTACATGAATCCAGCCTCATGGAATATTCTCATAATAGCTGCCCCAGGAAAAACCCTGCTGCTGGCACAGTGAGCAGCTGGCACAGAAGAGCATACCCATCCTACCAAATTCTCCTCCCCTTTGAAGCACTAGGCCCCATGAAGACCAGCCTTGTCTTACACTAAATCCCAAACTATTTCTGCAGATTATTTGGGAGAGTGCTAGTTAGCCCTAGCCAAAATTGTATGAGGGATCACTCTAAAACTGGTTCAGTAGAGACAAATCATATCCCCTGGTCTGAGTACAATTTCTGGCAAATTTCTGGCACTGTTCAGTTTATAGTTAAATATTCAGCCTTCAAATATAATGAGGAAAAAGTAATCTGTTCAGTGATTCCTACCAACCCACACTTCAATGGATCATTTACTTTGCTAAGAGCAGGAAAAGTCTTACCATTTCTCTCTTCCCCACTAGACTGCAGAGAGATTTAAAAGCAGCTGCCTAAGTCAGGTTCTAGACGGCTTTGGTAATTTTTGTAATTTATGGTATCCTGCAGTACATTTAACAATAAGTTATTGGGTATTAATAAGCTCATTTAAAACTAAGGTGCAAGATACTTAACCAGACAAGAGTCTTGTACAGTTGGTGATTGCTACCCTGACTTTTTCATTGCAACAATCCTTCAGAGCACTCTGTATCTGCCAAATGGCACTGAGCCCAACTCAAATGATTGAGAAACATAAAGTCCTATCGACTTTCTTAAGAAACTCAAGAACTGTTGAAGATATTTCCCCATCACTCGTCTTTTCCAACAAGTTAAATTACAAGGGTTTTATTCTGTCTGATAACAGATGTAGCATTAGACAGTCAGTAGAACAGCTGCACAAACAGAACCTGAGACTGTGTTTATTAACAGAAATGTTTCTTTACAGATGCCATCTCACTCCTTCTTACTAGCCTGAATAATGCCTAAAACCTAAAGATTGGACTGTAGCTAAGTAGTTCTGGACAAGTAGGGAGCATGTGAAGCTGTGCTTATCTCACGGGGGCTCAGATATATCTTACAAAGCAGTTTTTTTTTTTTTTTTTTTCAATTGCATTTTTATTTCTAGTACTCCAGGCTGTACCTCAGGGTTGAGGTCAGATTAAAAGTTCCTCGCATGCCTTACCCTAGCCCTGTCTACATCTTGTTTACTTGCATGGGCAAGAATCAACTGTGCATAGTCCCTATTTTTATATCTATGCCCACAGTGTCGAAAAGGGACTAAAACATTTATTCCTACTTAGTCACTACATGTCTGTCTGCCTTGTCTGCCAGGTAACCCAGATCAAAGGTTCTTTATCCATATCTTCACTTCTCAGCAAAGAAATATAGATGTGGGGATCTACTTCAGACCTCAGATCTACAATGCATGAATTTCAACCTAATGGTTATCCATTTCTATCCACCCCTTTAACTTTCTGGGACTGGGACTTAGAAAATGAGAGATTTCAAGGTGATTAGTATTCCTCTCCAATAAAAATTTACTTCCTTTCTTTCATGTATGTTGAATTTTTGAATAAGCCTTATCCTGCATTTTTTACTTCACTATGTTAAAAAAAAAAAAAAAAAAAAAAAACACAGTTACATCTGCCATTTTCACTGTTTCCCTTTAGATTTATCTGAGATCTGACTTACCTTTCACTTCAATTACTGGCCAATAATAGATCTGTGGCTGAGGATCTTTATGATTCCTTGAAGGCTACATCTAAGTACTTCATCTAAACTGTACAGCTTTATTCAAATCTAATTTGCACTAAACACAAAAAAGAAACTTATCTCTTAAGAAAAGTATTAAATATATCCCTGCTTGATTCAAGAACACTTTGTTCTAACCAATCTTGAAATTTTTTTTCAAAGCCAGAGACAGCTGAAATGGAAAACATTTGGATACAGAGCACAACTTTAAGTTCTATCTTTCAATTTTGTGCATTTAGTTTAGGGTGTTGGCTTATTTGGACAACATATTAAACTTCCATATTCCAACTATGTCTTTTACTGGTTTCCTTTGGAAAATATAACAGTGTACTAGTTACAGAGGTGCCTAATATCACTCTTAAAAGTTTGTAACTTATTTTAACTACAAAAAAAATCCAACACAGTATTTGATTTAAGAACCAATAGCAAGTGAGAAACAAGAAGTCTGGACCCATTTTAGAGATGTCATTACAGCATGCAACAGGGCTGTGCAAATGTCTTAAGATTTGAGTCACCATCAAATGCTGTTTCTCCTCACTTTCATCTGTCTCTCACATGACTTGGTGTAGACAACATGTTCACTCTCTGTTTATGAAAACATATTATTGTGGTTCATCTTAAGCAGAAAGTATGCTTTTGAAAGAAGCACATACTCTTGAAAGGGAAACTGCCTCCTGGACAAAGTTCCAACTTGGTTTCTGATGCACAGAAAGGAAAGCTCTTGTCAAAGGGCTCAGAAAGTTTAGAGAATGCACCAAAATGATAAGACCAGGAAAAATACCACAAGAAAAATCAATTTTAACTCATAACTATATAGATATGTACATACGTGTTCATATTTTTATGACATTAACCATATAGATGTGTGTATCTGTGTTTGTGTATTTTCTACACTAAACCTTCATGTTCATACTACAATCCTACAAGCTGAATCTTCAATAATATATACAGTACTGTTAATGCATACACAATCAATATGATTAAAGATGCATGAAAGTATTTCTATATTATCTATTGATTTATGTTTTATTATTTATTGATACAGTACTGAGTCAGTCATTATTTTTCTCCTTCTCTACCATTCTCAATTATTTTCTACACCTTGAAATCTCCCTTCGTATTTCAATTACACTTTCTTTTCCTCATGTGTTCTCTTATATCCTTCTTTCTTTTTCTCCAAAGCATTCTGCAAGATTCAAAACCCTTTGAACTTGCATGTCTGCTTTAGGAAGAGTGAGAGGTGACTAGAACCAAGTTGTGTTTTTCCCAAATGCCTAAGATACAGCAACCGTTTATAACCCAAAGCGGTTTCTTGAAAACATGCGTCTTACTTGCAATCCTTTTTTTTTTGTAGAATTATTAAACACCTGTTAGTGAAGGAGAAGCTCATGATTCCAAGAATAACCTTTACTTCACAGGCTATTTGAGATACCAACTATTTTGGTGGTTTGTCCAGAACCTTATTTGCTGGAGGCTCTATGCTCACAAGCTGGCAAGAATTTAATTCTACAGCCTCAGCAGCCACTGTGATGAAAATTATATTTTGAGGTTAAATACAGACTAGACAAGTGTTCTTATAACTTTTATTTTCTTTCTTATAGGCTTATTTTTTAAAAGTTACATTTTTACAATCAAATTATCTCAAGTGAAAGAAGACATAGCTACATTTACGTTGTTGCTGATAAACTGATTGACATCGTGTCGGCATCTTGCCCAAATCCAATTACATTATAAATGTATCTATTTGTCAGGATTCCAGTTGATATCAACACATTACTAAGCAAACTTAAGAAAATTCCTCTTGCCAGAGGCCAAATCATATGATTTCTTGAAAAGACAACATCAACAAAAGACATTTCCATTTGATACTTGCCCTTAATCACTCATGTTTTACTAAACATAAAAATATTTCTGCAATATAAAATATAACAGGTTTCATTGCTATAAGCAATTACCATGACTGGGTTTCCTAATATAGCAAATGATCGTTGAAATTTCTGCATAAACTCTTGGCAAGCTCAGTTGAAATGGGCTAATTTGTTTCCTTGGAAATAAAAAAGGCCAGCAAAATCAGCTATTTGTGCTACAGTTTATTTAAAAACAAACAAATAAACAAACAAAAAAACAAACCGAGCAACCAAGCAATTAAAACTATTGCAAGATCCAGCCTTGAAAATAAGTTCTATTATTTTCATAGCCTTCTCCCATTTCAGTTGACTCTTACCTGGACAAGGCAAAATGTTGCATTCTTGGTACTCCAGAGATGGGCCGAGGCAAGGAAGTCCCCCATACTTGGGCTCAGGATTGCTGCAGACCCGTTTGCGATTCCGTATTCCTCTGCTGCAGTCACGACTGCACTGAGACCATGGAGACCATGGTGACCAGGCACCATTGATAGTATGAGCAGAGTATCGTCCAGAACGCAAGAAATCTCCTGACAACCCTAATAAATAATGATTGAGAAAACAATACTGAATTAAAACAGTATCTCCCCCCAAAACAGTCTTCTCCTCTTCAAGTTTACTGTTAGGTTATTAATAGTAAGAAGACAAGGAGCATCACATCCTTTAATCTCACAATCCAAATTCTAGTTTTGTCTCTGCTCTAATGGAAATTTAATCATCACTCATTTGCTCACTTCTCTGCAGAGAAGAGTGGGATCCAGCTTTTTCATTCATATTCTACATCTTCATTGGAATTAATAATGAGTGAACTTCAGGCAATTTATGCCACCCAAGGATGATAAAAATACCTATCCCCTACCCAGTAATCAGCAGATCTCCAGATACATTATATAGGTATGGTTTGAAGAGTAAGAAACAGGCATAGCAAATAGCACTGAGCTGCCTGGGGTCATTTACAGAGCCAGTGACAGACGCAGAACTCTGCAGTGCTCTATCCACCTGATCATCCTGCCTCCACCAGCACTTGTTGTGCTGAAACTTGCGTAGGTCTCCTAGAAAGGAAGGACCTGGATTTGTGAATACACAGAATCCTGTTCAGAACCTATGTCCAATATGCCTTGAGGTAGCCCCAGGTCAAGTTCTTCTAACATTCTGCAGCTAAGATGAGAATCTTGGTCATTCTTGAGCTTGGTCCTGTGTGGTAACAGATGACCTCAACTACATGCAGCTCAACTCTTGACCTGCAGCATTATCTCTACACATCAGTGATACGATTCAGATTTCCTGCTGTTGCCAAAGCAGTTCACGTTCATAAGGGTTACCATCACATGCACACTCGGTAATAAGAAACTGTTGAGATTTATGTGAAAACAGTGAAAGAGCAGTATTAAAATGACTAGAAATGGGTAAAACCTTTCAGCAGATATATTGGTAACTATTTTCCTCTGCTGAACTATATTCGCTTGCACGCAGATATTATAAGCAGCATTTCAAGAACTACGACACAGATTCATAACCAAAATGGGACAGACAGCAGAGGAAGATTTTGGAAATTAGGAATACAGGTCTAATTTCTAGACCTGTAAGAGCTTTTTTTTTGCAATTTTCTGCAGTGTTGGTCACAAAATGTCCAGTTTACATGTGCAGTGACATGTGAGACCAAAACAAATATATTTTTTCAATATCAGAATTTCAAATCATTGTATTTTAGCTACTAAATTAACAGCAATGCAAACACAAACCTCTTCTTAACCACACTGGTTTATCAGGCCTTCTCTGGATGAAACACTGCAGCTTCCATGTCTTTATACCAGTATTACAATGTTCTGAAGGCACTTTGGCAGGACAGGATAGGATAGATTTTTCAGTGCTAAGGTAATCTTATTTGTCATAATTATATTACATTTCTTGCAATATGAAGTGGGGGGAAGTGGAAGGAATCTGTGGGAAACCTCCGAAGAATTTTAGCTCCAAAACATCCCAAACAAGAACATTCTATCAAATCTTTTCAGTGCATAGGTTGGTCAGCAGCAATTGTTCCCTTGTGCTTTCTTCTTTCTAAGGCATTAAAAATTTATTACAGGGAGCAGCCTTTCCACAGTTTTACAGCAATTTATATGGTATTCATAGAGGGATTTATAGAATTTTCTCTTTGGACAGAATCTGTAGATCATCAAAAAGATGATCAAGATCCATTTGCACTCTGGATATATAGTGCCATAATTAAGTAAATTGAAATACCGGGAAAAAAAAAAAAAAAGTAGAAATGTAAAATTGTTGACCCAAATTCTCTACCTAGAGGCCACCACCTTTGCCAACTGAATTCAGAAGTTACCTACAACTTATTGTAAAAGGGGAGCACTGCGAAGAGACAGATTCTAGATCCATTTTCCAAATTATTCTGAAGATCTTTTCTTAGTGTTATAACAATTTTTGCTGGGTCCCTGATATATGCGGAGAGCACTGGAATCCTTCAGATAAAGTAGAATGAACCTATAAAAGAGACTCCTACTTTTCTCATGAAATTCCTGCATTCTTGCTGGCCATTTCATCCATTTGTTTGAGTCTGTAGAGGTTCGACATCTACCTCGAAGAACAGAAAACAGATTGTGCCAGTCATATAAGAAGAATATTAAGCCTTCTGTATTATTCTGTGTACCCAAGCCGAACATCTCTGAGCAGCAGAAAATGCAAGGGACAGTGCCCTCAACTTGGTAATACCAAAAATTTGGTTGCTAAAAATACCATCTAAACTCTCCTTGTTAAATCCTCATCTAAGGATATACCAATGAAATATGAAAAGAAGTAACTTACAGCACACTGATTGAATTATCTAATAGCTGTGAATCCAAACTAGACTTAACCTTTACACTAGGTTCATCATTTGAATCTGTTAAACTAAATGGTAGAAAGTCTTTAGTCAAGTTAAAGCCCCATGAAAGAATATAATGTATGAGATGTGTTTTTAGCTTCCTAACACACTTCATTTTAGTTGTTTGGACATTGCATCCAATTCAGTAATTGCAGTACTCTGAGGTTAGAAAAAGGAATTTAGCAACTTCATTCCAGTAGGATTCTGAACAGGCAGCTGTGTTTCCCTGAAGCAAAACTTTCAACAAGTGAAAACAAGTACTACAAAAGTTCAGTAAAAATTCACACAGATTTTATGCTCCAAAGAACCATCAGCTTTTAAGACAGAAGTACAGAGATATGAACAGACACTTAAAGGAAAGATTTTACTCTCATTTTAAACGCTTACTCATTCTTCAGTGTGGACAAGGGCACACGGAACTTAGCATGGCTTCACTGCCAACTTCCTTCTTCTAGCAGTTACGACAGCCAGGCTGTACAATGAACAAAGTTTCCATGTTTAATCTACATAATTCTGACCTAAGCTGAGATGATTTGACAATGTCTAAACTATATCGTAATACTTCTTTGGTCAAATCAGTCTTTTAATTCCACTACAAAATAACCTTGTTTGGAAATGTTAACATGAAATTCCCCTGCCTTGGCTTGCAATGGAGAAAAATCTGCCTTAGACTTGATTGACCTGATTCTTCTTAAAAATTGCAACATTCCCTGATGAGTTCTATTTTTTACACTCAGTAAAACACTCTTCTAACATATCTTACATTAAAAGCTAAACCACATATAAAGCTCTCACACATATAATAATTCTCTATCTCTAGCTAATTTCTCTAGTCTCTAGCTAAGGAATACAGCTCCAGATAAGAGAGGGGTAGAAATGATACCTGATTAATTATATTACTTGACTGATTTATGCCTTAAGTCCTTATGAACAAAATTCAAATAACCAGTCTAGATTTGTGACTACGAGGAAAAGATGATCCGGAGCCAAGATTTAAGTATCCTAAATCATTTCTAAATGACTGTTTAATGCAGCAGGCAAGAGGGTAAGCAAAGATTGTTTTCTAAAAATATTCATGGTATCACTGACGTATAAGCTTTGAAAACTTACACAGTAAAATCTGTGTGGCATTATGAAAGGACAAATATTAAGGCAATGTAAAGATGACATATTTAAAAGGCTGGCAGTTTGCAGAGGGAAGATTTCCAGATCATCATGAGAACTTTATTTCTTTCATCTAGCTTTTCTGTGTTTAAGTGTTTAATCCCAAAGTTCCACTGAAGAGTATTGGTTTGTCAAACTCACTTTTTTCATCAAATTCAGATTTAACTTTAACAATTCAGTTTGTTCTTATCTCAAACTAATTCAAATTAGCTCCAGTAATCCAGGACAAGAGATAATATGCCAGCATGTACCCCTCCCAACTGCAGAATATTATAGATGTTTTGTTCTCAGGTACATACTGAATGTGCTATAGATTTCCTGGGCTTTAATATATCCACTGCTCTAGAAGTAAGGACAAAATTAAAAATCAGCTTTTTTTTTTTTTTTTTTAAAAAGAAAAGTTAGGTATAGTGAATTAGTAACAAATTGGGAATTAAATTCTGTCTTCCAGGTATGTTTCTCCATGTTCTTTGAAAAAGGAGGGTAAATTAGTATGTTTGCTGTAGATATTTAACATGCTTCATGGTGATGCAATTTCTAGATTGTTCTAGTCCTAGACTGTATGGACATTCATGTTAAGTTGTGCCTACAAAATCTCTCTCGATTTATTTCAAATGTCTGTCCTTTGCCCAGCTGAGCACTACACAAAAACTCAGATGCAGACATAAAAAGGGATTTTTTTCTTCTTCCTACTCAAATTAGTCAGAGAATCATGATTATAGTGTGCAAAAGCTACTGCTTGGTTGATCAAGAGCACTGTTTCCAGTAGAAGCCTTACCATATTCAATAGTCCAGAGGTTTTTGGCAAGTTCTACCTCTAGGCTCACAATCCAAAGAAAGTATAGTTTCCTACTGTCTGACAGTGAAATGTATTTCTGCTTAAGAAAGCATGACTATAGTTGTAAAGTTGGCAATTGTGGCAAATGAGAAAATTACTACTAGCTCTCCCATGAAAAGAACAGATCTGATCTTTGCAGAAGACATTGGTAATGAGATACATCAAGCACTCTCAGGAGCATTAATCTTTCAATAAAAGCCAACAAATCGTAATGGTTTTACATGAAGATAATGAAAGGAATGTTTCGTGGTATCCAGGCTCTGCTGAGGTAGAAGGAAGTTATGATATTTCCTTGCTGTCTTTCTAGAAATCGTCAGATCCCGTTCTCATGCGACCCTTCTGTTCTTAAAGCTGTAGCTATACTACCTTATCATCACACATGTGTTTTCTTCCCATGCAATCAAGGAGCGGTGGAGGCATGATATGTGGACCCAAACCCAAATTTGGGATCAGGAAAGTGCTCCGTAGTTTAGAGACAGTCAGTAAGGTTCATCATATTGACCGACTAAAGCAATATTTCGCTGACTATTCTGTTCTATAAAGGTCTGACATCCATAAACAGAAAACACCTAAGCAAACAGGCTGAAAAAAGGACATGGCTGCCAGAGACATGACAGTAACCCCTCTATCCAAAAGCGTATTAGCTAGCTAATACATCTACTTGAAACACTGGACAGCTGGGTTTGATTCTTTCCTTTGCCCTCTGGTATTTGCACCCACACCTCTTGCCCCAAAGAGAATATATTTGCTATTAGCCTTCCCCTGCAGTTGCTAAAGCAACTTCATTTTTCATGAAATAATTAAAGACTCATTGGCCAATGAAAAAGTCAAAGAATGAGCACAAATCTGTGACACGGGTAGGAAGGCACTTGTTAGGAAGAATGAACAGATGTATTCTAGCTCCTGCCCTGCTGACTACTCAATATGAAGTATTTAAATATTCCGTAGTACTGGGATTAGTCAGCAAAGATCCCCTCAGATGAACTCTCCAATTACCAGGCAACAGAGCCATGCTCATACCTTTGTCCAATGATTAATTTTTTCCAAAGGAAGAAAAAGAGCAGCTTCAGCAAGATGCAACAAACAAGTTACAATGCCAGAATGCTCAGGAATCTGGTGTTCAGAAGTTAAAAGAAAATCAGACAAGATTCAAGATAATCAGGCAAAGAATGCATTTAGATCCACACCTTTTTGCCTTGCACTCTGCCTGAATAAAACAAAAGTAGGCACTATATTTGGTAAAAAAGAGTCAGCTTACACACCTAACTCTGGAAAAAGACTTATGATCATGAGTTCGGAGATGAGAAAGGTGTCTCTATGATTAACTTCCTTGTAGCAATGTGATTTACGATCCACATGCTCTGGCACTGGTTTGTGGTACTGATTGACTAATCAGTAGCGAGTGCACTGGCTTTAGCATGCTCCATCCTTATGTGAGGACATCTCGGCTGTCAGGTCCAGCGTACACGATATCTAAATTCTTCTATAGATCTCCTTCTAGTTACTTTTGCAAGTCTCCCAATTTAGTAATATCTGGTTAAAAACACATATCCTCTTTCTCATTTAATCTCATAAAATTTCAGAAAGATTTCATAACTGTGCTTCTGAGCACAATACTGAGCTATAATAATTATTAGTATTTCATTAAAGAAATACTGTTATATAAAGAAATGATGACATATAATTATGTAATCGAATATAGTTCAACACTGATATTTATGAAATATATTAATAAAATCTGTGTCAGAAGTCTCCTGCAATTGTACATATATATAATATGTACAGTTATATTATAGTGTGTGTGTATATATATTTGTATATAAATTATTCAAAACTATGTATCACCGATAAAGAAAAAAAAAGATTTCAGAAATAAAGTAATTCAAATCTAAAGGCATCTAGACTTAAAAAGCATTTTGGGGGATTTGATTTTTCCATCTTATAAACAAACCAAACTTTAGAATGCTGGCAATAGTACGATATAAATTTTTATAACAGATATTACCCACTTCATAGACTGCATGAGTCTGACAGTTATTACCTTACTGAGCAGATTACTTTAGCAAGAATTACTAAGCGAAAATTTCCATTCATTATCCATACTAAGTATTCCAGCTACTTATAAAAAACCTTAACATTGCACAACCTCTCCCCAAGTAAAATATAACCAGAACATAAGGAGATGAAAGAATTCCTCCAACAGCTAGACCACCAAGTCATTGATTGCAGATTAATTCAAAGAATGTAAAAATAACGTAGCAAATCTCACAGTGGCTAAAGATGCCTGATTAGTCTCAATGACTAAGCTATGCCCTGAAGAAATTAGAACTACTTTCCCCATTGCCATCCTCCTGCTCTCCTTTACATTATTGACATCGCTGTCATGCAAAACACCAGCCAGCCAAAGCTTACAGCCTGTGTTGGAGATGGCACTACGGGCATTTCGCTGGCCAGCGGCCTTGTGCAGCCACTCCGTCTTTGCTCACCGTCTGTCGAGCAGCCGCTGGTGCCGTCGCTGGAGCAGTAACGCATCTCAATCCTCTGCCTCCCCACCTCTAACAGGTTCGGGTCAGGCAGGCGCGCTTTGCAGGTGTATCGGAACCGCTGTTCGTAGTGCCCACCGTTGTCCGAAATATTGACCGGAGTCCAAGGGGTCCAAGGAGTTGTCTTTTTTAACTCTGGGCAGGCATTGGTGTTACACGGCTGATATTCCTGAAAGAAAATGGTCAGAATGAAATGTTTAACATTATATTAAACAACAAACAACCAGCAAGAAAGTCTCTCTGATATTTCTCCATTTCCAACAGCTGTCAAAAAGCTCCCTTTGATGTGTTTTATCCATAGCTCCCAGCATTACCAGACTCACTACCAGCAACTTCCTTGTGAATTGATATGCACCGAAGGGAACGGACCATATCCAACGAACAAATATAGTGCTTGGCAACATTCTCCAGCCTCACAATATATGCTCTCCAAGGAAACTGTCCAGTTTCCGTAGGTCCCACCCATTCATTTCCCAGAATATAGTATGCTTCAGCTGATGCAATGGAAGTGCTCTGCAAACTGTACAGACAAAACTAAACAAGCATTAAGCATCAGAATGAATTCACACCGAAAAATCATAGAAGGCAAGAAGAAGTAGACATCAGTGGGACAGCAATTTAAAAATGATCTCTCTACCTCTGACTTCTTAGAGACCCTCAGAGGATACTTTTCGAGAAAAAGTTTGGGAACACAACTGTTGAATTCCTCAACCAAAAATCACAGACACAATAAAAATAACACTTAACAGTTTAGCTTCCTCCTCCTGTTACTGCTACCTCTGCTGGTACAACCATGTTTCAATCGGCAATAAATTGCCTGCTTCCCTTTTTTCCATTGGAGAAAGGGATGGAGATGGAGATCTCTAGAGATCCCTTCCAACCTCAACCATTCTGTGAACCCGTCACAACAACTCTGCAGGGACAGCGAGAACCCCTAAGATAAAGCAGGTTATGCTCCCAACCACTTACTCACCTCCATTGTTTAATCTACTCCAACTGCTGGATTACAGTGCATCTTTTAGAAAGAACACTCACTCTCTTCCCCACCACACACATTTTTAAATATATTAGACAAATATGATCTAGCAATGACCTAGCACTGATTGCATCTCTACCAGGGCTGTTCCTCTATTTAGTAATACTTCATTTTCCTCCCTAATTTAAATTTCCAGATATTGAATTTTGCTGTTCCTTTGTCAACAGTGCTGAAAGAGCTCCCTGTCCTGCACCTCTAAATGCACTTTTCACATCAAATACCCACACACAGTAATAAGCAAAGTTGCATTTTTTCAAGTTGCATAAGGTATAAAACCTGATCTCTAGGTCCTGCACATCCTATGTCTCCCTTTTGCCCTATTTTTGGATCTTTCTTAAGACTGAAAACCAAAATGCGACTTCTCACTCTAAAGCACTCCTATCAGCACAGCATGCAGAGGTAAGAATTTGACCCTATCCCACTCAATAGTCTCACTTTAATATAGACATCTATCGTGTTAATGCTTATCGCTCCCAGAATGTTGCACAAAGTGCTTATGTAGACCCAATTCTCTCTGACGATCTAGCCTTTCCCTCAAGCACAGTTTTACAACTCCATATAGCTTCCTATCCCACACAAGAGGTTAGTGTTTGGCAATATTAAAACATATTTTATTAGCTTCTGTAATTGTCTAAAATATTATTTACAGCAACACCAATCTCTATGCCATCGTCAAATTTTACTGACCACGTATTATGTTACAGTCTAGACTGCTAATAAAAATGTTAAGTAATATTGATCCATGAATTGATTCCAGAGAGATCCTGCTAGAAAACTCACCAGTCATTTATATCTGTCTACTAACACACCACTTTTTTTTTTCAATTTGTCAGTGGGCCAGCTTTTAACTCATTTAACATTTGCTCTCTTAGTTCCATATGTTTAGTTTCCCAAATCAAAGTATGTTTTGTTGCTAATACAAATATCCTAGAAAATTCCAATGACTGGGAGAAGTCCCGAAAACACAAGCTTCACAAACAAGCTTTTTTTTTTTTTTTTTTTTAAACTGGTTGCTACTAGATGTAGTTGTAGCAATTTCAGCAATATTAATAATTATTTCAAAATGATGTAAGAGCTTCAGTTCCTTTTTGCTATTGATCTTTGTATTGTTATTTTTCAAATCAGAAAGAAAAGTTGTTAGAAACTGGAAGTCTTTCTGAAGTGTATATGGATTTGATAGTTGAGAGGCACATGAAACAAGCAAAAAACCCACAACTTTTCAGATAAAAACAAGCAATGGAGGGGCCAGATAACTTAGAGTCAACGTGTTTAATGCCACTTTGTTAACACATTTCTAAGGTGAACGGGCCAACTCACATATTCTAGAAAGAAAGGCTACTAGCAGTTAACGTGCTTCAAGGCATATGGTCCCTACATACACCCTGAGAGAGAGTATACTCATATCCTGTTACCCAAGCCAGAAAAGAACGATATTCCTAAATATGTTAGGGAAAATCAAGGGAAACAAATGCACATGAGCATTACTCCTATCAGAGAACACACACAGTAGTAAATAATCCTTCTCTGAGAAAATTCACACATGCTTCCTACCTATTCCAAGGTGTTACGGCACCAATACTGACAGCTTCACCTGCTGCCCTTGGGAACAGAGCATCCCATACTCACAGCTGCTCTTTTCTATTTTTTTCAATTTTCTTTATCAAGAGCTGTCCTAAACAACGTATCAAAATGGCACGCAGATACTTGTTCTTTAGGCATCTGTTACCAGTGCCCAGCTAGCCTGCTCAGGAGGGACTTCAGGAAATGTTGGGAAATGAGCAGTCCCACTTGCTTAACTTAACATCCATTTGATCCCTGCCTCCCAGCTTGCGAGAGGCCTCTGTGACACCCTTGAGCACCCTCCAGGGATTCAGCTCCTCTTTGCTTTTTGTCCAATGC
Organism: Nothocercus julius; assembly: GCA_013398735.1. NCBI lineage: Eukaryota > Metazoa > Chordata > Aves > Tinamiformes > Tinamidae > Nothocercus > Nothocercus julius. Next base: position 1,588,447 of record VZSV01000127.1, on the reverse strand, counting down.
TTGAATAATTTACAGAAGTGGGATTTCAGACATGCGGCACTCTCCGAAGCAAGTCAAGCAGCCAGAAGGAGGGATTCAATAATAAAACATGGCACACACAGGTATAAAAGACTCAGATGAAACTGAGCCAGGAAACGAACATTAACAGCTACAAAACAATAAGCAGTGAAGTGTTTTGCTTTGTGGTCGAACTCGCCATATTGTAACTTGTACTTCAGCGTGGGTTAATCAGTTGAGCTTTGCTAATTTTTAGTGCTTACAGACATGCAATAAGACCATTAAAGACTAGATTTATAGGAATAGCTCCACATGCAGAGGGGAATTATTTGGCAAATTATTGAATTTGGGAAATTATTAAATGACAAAATACATATATTAAATCACAAAACATATACTATTAAAAGTAGACATTAAAAAGAATTAAAAACAAATGAATTAAAACTATTAAAATTAAAGTAGCAAATTCTCACATAGCATATTGACAGGAATGTAAGAAAAGACATAGTAAATTAAAATTCAGTTACTTTACAATGACATAAGGTTGATTATACTATTAGCCATGTACCTTGTTTCTGTTTTTAAGTAACAGTGTTTTCTAATATTTGTGCATAATGAAAAAGAATACAAATATATGTTATGTACCATGATTTACTTAGACTTTCTTTGCATTACTTTACAAAGGAATATGTTATTTGCAAACCATGTCTTATTTTAAACTGGAGGAGACTGCTTCCAAAGTGTAAAACAGAAGTCTACTACTTCCACAAAACACTGAAATGCAAGCAGATATGGTATGTTAAAATCTCAAATACTCTTTTGAATATTTGAATTTTTGAACAGACTTATTGATTAGAAATATTTACTCATATTTTGCTTTTCGTTTCACCATGCCAACCTTCACTATGCCAGGCCCCCAAAATTTGTTTAATTTTTAAGATGTTAAGACACCAGTAGAAAGTACCATTACTGATAATATAAACCGAATGGTCTAGTGTGTCACCTGGGAGGAGATAGGGCTCAAATACATAACAACCTGAGTCTCTCGGCCATCTCTCAAGCTTTGAGTTTCTAACAGCATATGTAATTAAAAGAAAGGATAGCTCCTTCAAGCAAACAAAACTCAAGAGAAAACCAGCTTTCATTTATGGAGACCAGCTTCCATAATAGTTCTGTTTATATATAAAACCATACATTTCCTGAAGGTCTAAAACAATACCTATCTCTTCAAGAATCAAAAGATAGAATTTTTATCATACAGCAGTTGAAAAACACATTCAGAAGAATCCTTTAAAAAGGATTACCCTGTTTATTTTCATTACAGAAATGCAGTCGTATCCATTTTGAAAGCATTTTCAAATTAAAACATACAAGTGACAAAATCAATGACCATGTTGCCTAGTAAGATATACTTTACTTATTGCTATTTTTCTATTACAATACTTTTTCAAAACCATAATCTGAAAGAATACCCAAAACCCAGTGCTACCATTAAGCAAACACCTTCTACATTGCACATCTCACAGTTCTACTTAAAACACGAAAACTAAAAATGTTCTAAGATCCTGATCACACAATAATTGTGAAAAGGTCCATCTATCTCCTACATTATAGACAATATTTTAGCCTCAATTAAAATCAGCGGGATTGTGTCCATTGCCTTCAGACTCAGGACTTTAGAGACTAGTTCTGAAGGCAGACGCAGTCCTGCAGCGCAGTAAAGGAAAGGTCTCAGTAAATTGTGCTTCCAATGGATTTTTAAAAGATAACTTAATGAAGAGAGAGGAAGCAAATTATTTTCCCCATGCAAAAGTAGAGCTTTTGATTTTTCTTCAGAAGTGAACTTCTTGTTTCTTGAAATACTGATTGAGCATGATCATAGTATTTCATATATTTTTAACAAAAAAAAATGCAAAATTTTTCATTATGTTAAAGGGGAAACGTAAAAGGAACTAAGGCTGGAGTTCAGAACTACTCTCCCTGTTGGGAAATTCTTCAAATTGGGATCTGAGATCTGTATTCAAATCTCTCTTCTGCTCTAAACCACCTCACTAAGTGAAGGGAAGTTCCTGCTGTCATTATCTCTTGATAAAACCATTCTGATTTGCACAAAGAACTTCAGTATTTATGTTCTAACCATGCAGTTATCAAGGGAAGAAAACCACCAGTTTCCCCTTACCTTTTCTCTCCCTGCCAATTGTATAATTTTCTGTTTGAAGCTCTATTTCATGTCAACTCTGACAATTTTTTGTGGAGAAAACTGTTATAAAAGTTTAATCATTCCATTCTGTGTAGCTTAACTGAATATGTCAAAGGGGACGGAATTCATTAGGAGCACCTTCAGCTCCACATGAGCTAGCCAAATTGCTGTGTCATTGGGATGGGATTGGGAATTTTTCTCTTAACTGCTCTTGCATACATGCTCTAGAATGATGCATGTATTCACATTAGCACCAGAGTACCATTTAGAATGATGCAAGCTCATGTGGTGTGCACAGCTATTCCTATTAGTATAACAGCTCATTTTAATGCACGATTAGTTGGAATTAGCCCATATTCCAAATGGAAGTAGGAATGGCCAAGTCAAAAACTGCTTCTTTACTCTGAGGAAGGCTTCAAGATAACATAGGAAAGAGGTACACTTCTGTATCCTGTGCACAGAGCAGCTTGCTAACACTGAATACTCTTAAGTTTCCTTTCCACATCCACTTAACCTTTACACAGTTGACTACAAACACTCCAGGACTGAAGCCTTTTGTACTGCCTCTGTGCAAGTCTTTCTATAATGGGCTCTTGGTCCATCAGGCACCAAAACAGTATCGATATTGCTATAATGCTTTAGAGATTAGCTTCCCACTGCATGCCTGCCACAGACTTTTAATCCAACAATTCAAATTGCTCAGTGAGCTACAAATCAACAACACGTGATTGCAACCACGTGGCTTTTCCCAGATTGCTAAGAAAGAAGCAGTTTCCAAACTACAGTCAGTACGGGAATCTAAGTCTAAAAATACCCCAAAATCTCATTCTCAGTGTTTTTATGTTCTTAAAAAAATTGAGTATGAAAATATGTCACAATCTGTCAAAGAACTGACTAGTAGAATTTATCTGTGTTCAGATTAAGAATGAAGTCTACCCAAACTGTAGTGTCTTTCAATGAGATAGATTTGAATTTTGTGTACAGGTGTCTTTTCTAGCATGATCTTTGTTGTCTAATAAGCATCTAGAATTCAGAATGTTGAACAGTCTGAAATTATAGACTGTACATTTGTTTTTATTGGGTAGTCATCTCAGCTTCAGGGGTGTATTGAAAGACCACAAGGGAATTCACAGTCAATCTGGTTACCCTATTCCTTTTTGAACACAGAATTACCTCTCTTACTAATTCAACCATACATTTTCTTTGGGTGAACAATATATTCTACTTTTTCATTACAGTCATATAATCCTCCTGTACCATGTTCCTTTCATTCTCAGCACGCTGAAGATATTGAACACACTGTTAACTGTAATGAAATGAGAAATGCCTCTACAAACACATGAGCTAAAAAGAAAATTATTCCTCTCATTCCTCCTTTTACTCCATCTCCTGATCTTTTGCAAAAAACAGAACAACAGCAACAAAAAAAACAAACTCACAAAATGCGTGAGCTGTGCAATGTGCTCTTAAGGAATAAATATTCAGCTATGCCCGAAGAGCCAACGAACAAGGTTTTTCCAAAGTGAAATTTATCTAGTTAACAAATATAATTTATTTTCAGTATTTTTACCACATTCATGCAAATATGCCTTTCTGTATTTGCATGCATTCCTCATTGTTAATGTCACACTTGAGTATTTTTTAAGTGTTCTGTCATGTAATTGTGAGAGACCTGCCAATAATTAGGAACTAAAGGTATATAATTGCCATTCCTAAATACTGATAAATAATAATCCAGGTCCTCCTTAATTCTATTGGCTTAAAAGAGCCCTGAAGGGTGTTTATCCAGTAAAGGAAGCTGTTTATGTGGTTTAAGAGATCAATGGTTCTTAGAGTGTAATTCATCCTTCTAATGAAAACTACTGTCTTGCAGAAGATATTACTGAGTTGACGCAAACAGATCACACAAGATAATAAAAAAATCAAGACCGTAAGGCTGAAGAGATTGTCCACCTAGAAATAACTACATAGATTTAACTATGTTGGTCCATAACTGATTTCTGTTAAGCAGATGCTGCTTCTACATGTAGACAAGACCTCAACTTCAGCAAGACATGTCTTACATGACATGACTTACCTCCAGATCCGAGAAACAACATGACAAACGAATGATGAAATGCAAATATCAGTGAAAGTAAATTATCCTCTACTCGTACATAAGTCAAAATGAATCTATAGACCAGCATCTTCAGTTAGCGCATAAACACGAACACTTAGATCTGTATTTCTATAATCGCGAAGACAGGAAATTAAGCTTTGCTTTGGAAATAAGGGGGGAAATAAGGGGGGCTGCAATTTGAAAGGATCAGGGAAAAAAATGCATTTGTCTGTAGGCTGATTTTGCCTCTCTGATCACTCCATATTTCAGAAGCGAGGAAAGAGAGACTGTTCAAAATCCCATTTGTTAGAGTATGATCAGCTTATTGGAACACCGGAGTTGCTGCAGCGCCACGAATTACCACTCAGCTGGGCCATGCCAGTGATCTGTGCTTGTGATTTTAACCCATTACAAATGCAAATGCAAGAGTAAAAGAAGGTAGATTAAGTTGTGTGGATAATTGGCAATTTACTTTGCTGTAATAACTCAATTGTTTGTGATTAGCTTCACATACTCTTACTAAGAAGCTTGTATTTTTCACATGGGCCCTGCAATCCTTGACTGAAAAAAAATCTATTTTACATTGTTGAAATAGTATATGTACCTTTTAAACTGTTTGGAAACATGGCTATGCAAGTATTTATTAACTCAGACTAAAGATGTTATAAGAAAATTCAGTAGGCAAAAAGGCACAAAAGCATTGCCAGCTCTTCAATTACAGAGACTGATGCATTGTAAAGACTACAAAACTGCTATCACAAATGAGTTACCTTGATTTCTGCTCCATGACTTAGCTTTTCCTTCCTCTAGACTTCTAACAAGAGAAGGAGAGCTGTATTCTCCTTGAGATCCACAGCAATGAAGTTTTAAACATCAAAATGAAAGCAAATCTGGGACTTTGAAGAGATTTTTTTTCTTTTTTTTTGGTTTGTTACCGTTCTCCTACTTGCTGGCGAACGAAAAGGAAGGAGCTTGAGGAGGTAGGCTGTAGACCTTGGAGGGGTTTCTGGAAGCCCAGAAACTCCGACCTGAGCGCGAAGGGAAAATGATATCTGCTTGTGTAGGCTTGGAAATGTAAGTTTAGTTTTTACAGGCAAAAGTACAACCAGTTTATCTGCAACTTTGCTACCCACAAGGAGTTAGAATATTACAGTCCTGGAAAGGAATTTTTAAGATTTTCACAAGGTTCTTACAAATGTTATCATGGTTTATCCGTTGTTAACTATAATTACAGTCAATATACCTTTGCCTGGATTTAGTAGAAGGAAGATCTGCATATGAGTTTGAGTTTGGTTTGTCTGCTACCACATATCACTAACTCCAAAGGTTGTTACCACAATGTGCAACTGCAGAACAGAAGAGAAAAAAAGTAAAAGTTGCATAGCCTGTAATCTTGAGATTGCTTGTCCATAGTTGTTCCTTACATTGTCAGTCTTTTTTTTTAAATAATAGTGCTCATAACAGCCTACAGCTGTACAATCATTATTCTTATTTCCTACAACTATACACTCTTAAGATTTAACTGAACTTTTCTCTAAACTCAGAATCTGAGGGCAAAAATGCAACATACTAATCATATGTATATCCAAACAGACCTAGGAGTATGAAACAATTAACTGTTTGAGAAGTCACTTATATTTTGTCAACAAATGAGTAGTGACACATTCAAGGATTTTGATCACTCACAACTTGTAACGAAGGCAGCAGCAGGGAGTGCACTATGTTCTGCATTTTAAAAAACAAAGCCACTTTGAACGAATGAGGGCATCCTTTCAGCCAAAAATGGCTAGCATCAGCCCACCATCTCACAAGTTGGTGCTGCCTCCATAAACTCCAATTATTAGGAAGCTTTAGCTATCTACTAGGAGGAAAATCAAGAACTAAGAGTTAACGTGCATACGAACAGCCATGTATTCCTAGCTCAAAGGCCGCACTAGACCCACAAAAAAACAAATTCATTCCAACCAATCTTTTTTTTTTTTCTCTTTCTAGATGATGAGAGAGAGGACAGCACATGCAAGAAATGGGTTTAGCAGGTAGGATAAAAATATTTTTTAATGTTCTAAAACTCTTTTTCAGACCTTGACCCAGGCGCAATCAAGCCAGCAGTAGTGCAACTTGCAATGCACGTAAGTGCAACTGAAAACCTTTTCACACCACGGCCACCTGCCTTTCCCCTGGGCAGCAGTTTTAGTGGGGGTGACAGAAGTGAATGTGTGCCCAAATTTCAGTCCTTACTGTTATAGTTCAGTGTATAAACAGATATTGGCCAACCCCACTATGAGGAAATGCGACCTCCAGCAAAGGGTAAGAGTTGTGCTAGGTGCTGCTTATACCACCCCAGCAAGTGTCAGAGCCTCTAGCAAATGTTGGCATAGAATTGCCAGTGTTGGCAAAAAGTTGCCCTAGCATAAAATTTTACAGGTTGCCTGATTAAAAAAGGAGAACCCCAGAAACAAGCACTTCAAAAAACAAGTCTCTAGCTGTGATAACAACCCTAAGAACGTTCACAGGTTTGCCTTTAATATGTCAGTGGATGAAAATGCATGGACAAGTATAAATACGTAATTGCCCCTAACTTTTCCATGTGTGATGATCAACTTCCCAAAGCTTGTATCCTTAAGATAGGGTTCAGTTGCCCGAATAGAAAGCCCTCATGTTCTTTCGAGTGCACTTAGCTTTAGCACTCCTCCAAAAGAGGGTGGGTCTTCCACATGGCCTTGGACATCACCCACTTCCATGCCAATATACTGGATCTCTTACGGCTTCTCCAAAAGCAAGAGGTGCCTGTTTTAAGGCAATTTTGAATTCTGACCCTGGGTCCACCAACAGAGCAGACAATAAAAACATGTGCACACGAATAGCAATCTGTTCTTGGCAAAGCAAGAGGCACAACGCTCTCGGGGACTTCTGCGAAGCAACACGTCTCTGCTCTGCACAATTTACACGCCATCCGTACCGTGAAGGACCCGTGCTTACCAGAGAACAATATGTATGAAAACTGAACAGCAATGTACAAACTGAAGAACAAACGAGCAGGCATTTTTTCAAATCATGTCAGGATTTGCTGTTGATTTCTATAACTGTTTCACATTTTCCATTTAATTTGCAGCAACCTAAAAAAAAACTCTGTAAATCAAATTTTCTCACACAACATTTTATTTTTAGCTTTTTTAATATTGTTGGTTTTGTATAAAGTTTGTTTACAAAGGATTTGATTTGTCTCTGTTTTATTTTTGGAACTCTGCGGTTGCACATAAAACATTTTAGTTTGATCTCTAGCCAATTCCTAGTAAAACAGATGTTTCTGGGAGAAAAAAAACTGTATGAATTGGTTGCTGATTTCATATTATGCGGTCTTTGAGGATGAAGAAGGAAAGGGTAAGAAGAGCTGAGTAGTTACTTTGTCTGTCTTCAGATATAAGTTGCTATGATCAATGGTACAAGCCCAGCATAAATCATATCAGTTCTAACTGACAGTTGCCCACCTCTTTCTCTGCCATTCAGAACTGCTAAAGCTCCACTTGCTCTGGGGAAATTCTTCAGGCCAGGAATAAAACCCTTTTATTTTACATCTTGTTTGAAGATTCAGTAAAAGGGCTAAATGCCAGATAGGGGAAAGGTGGCATTGCTAAAGACATTCAAATAATAAGGTTAATGAAGGAAACAGGAGGAGAAAGCAGGCTGCACAAAAATATGATGGAACATACTGTGGAAATGAAAATAGGCTGACCAGAAAAAGAAATGTCTCCTGAGTAAAATTAAGTAAAAGCACTTTCTCAAATGGTGCATTTTATACATTTCAACAAGTTGAATGTGTAACAATAATATTCTTCCTTAGCACAAAGTTCATGAGTACTCTTACAGAAGAACTTTATTACCTAATGCATATATAGGAACCTTAATTTTTCTTTATACCCAGCTGTGCTCATCTCAGACTTGACCCAGATCAAATTGCCCCATGACAGGTTTGCCCCACTTAACGTCAGATATCCACATTTCTGAGGAAGAAGAAAGAAGCCAATGAAAGGGGATTGAGTCACACTGCTGTGGAAGAAATGCCAGTGAATACTTCATCTAATAAAATATCTTCTTTGCAATAAATCATAAAAATGACACAGACAGTGACAAGTTATGAGTAAAATTCCAAAGATGGAAAAAATTAACAGCGATTCATGTCTTTGGAATGTTGAAGTTGAAGACTGATAGTAGCGTTATGTTTACTTATAGAAGCAATATATAAAGCATTGTTAAACTATGGAAAAAGCCAAGATTGGGTAAAGCAGGATGCCCATTTCAGTGATTCCTAGCAACCCAGAGAGGACTCATTGCCACTCACTCTGTGAACATGTCCAGAAAACCTACAGTAAATGCTAAGGACTAAATTCCAGCACATGCTCAGGACAGGCACTGCAAACGGATGCTGGAGGCTTTGTGATACAGCCTTTGCTTTGACAGCTCCGTCAACACAACTCTTTGACATTTTCAGGCCAGTAACATTAGTAACTGACATATAAAAGTGTTAGTTAGAGACTGCAAATTGCTTTCCACAGAAAAATAATAAAAACTATTTTGTGTTCCTATTGCATTTTGCATTCATATTGCACTTTTAAAGTAGAAACATCAGTCCATGCTCTGGCTTATTGAACAAAACCCTGGCGGGGGGTTACTGAGCTGCTTGATTTAAGCTAACTATCCTGCAGCATGAATGGAAAGTTAGAGAAGCTCAGAAGAGAAATTCAATGGATACAAAAGGTAACTGATAAAAGTTGCACATTTGTAAAGGGAAAATCATAATGAGAGGAAGATTTTTTTCTTTTTTTTTAATTAGGAAAAGCTAGATACACTTTGCCTTTCTACTCATCCAAGATAATTAGTGAACTTGTGATCAAAATACAGCAGTTCTGAGAAAAAAAAGTCTCTGTTCTAGCTGCTAGGCACTAGGCAACACAGTAAGAGTAGTAATGGTTGAAAGGACAAGGGTATCAAGATGTTCCAGAACATGCAAGTAGGCAGTCTGCCTTGTTTTCAGTTTTTCCTCAAGACTTCTAAAGGGAAAAAATAAAAACAGTAGAGTTCTTGATGAAGAGACAATAATGACCTAAGGTTGAGTTTGCATACCTGCAGGTAGATGTTAATGTAACCTCATAAAATAGAAGTAGTGATACATGAAAAAAATTCTGACAAGAAAACACAGGCAGCTTACAAGTATTTGGGAATGAAAGTGTGAGGATGCAGGCAGTCTGCAGGACTCCACAGGAGAGAAAAGAATGCTAATTTCAGTAATATTGCTTTGCAGAAAGAAATTATCACAATGTCTTAAAGAGAATGCTCAAATTATTATTTCATTTAACGCCATGTGTAGTAGCTAATTTGACTATTCATATTTTTGCAGTTAAAAAAAACATGGAAACATATTAAATCTTTTATCTTTCTGTTCCATTATTCAAAAATGTGCATAATGTGGGACTTAGGCATGAAGATTTTTGGTGACAGTTGAGAAAGTCTTTGGACACTGACTTCTCACCAAGACGTAGGTATTTTAGTAGCAGTGATGAGGTATGGAAGATGATGCTTGCATGCTGTGCAGTTCATTCTTGGTTCATAAAGGCAATCATACGGTCAATACAGAACGATAAAAACTTTATGTATCAGTGGATCCCAGGACAATGTGAAGCCCAAGAGTTTAACCCACCAAGTGCTGTACTGGTAGAGAGGTATGAAAAAGATGCCTAAAAAGATTTCAGCAAGGAGGAAATATACATGTAAGCTTGTTAAAAAATGAAGTTTATAAAAGATCACGCATTATTACTTTACTTTTTACTCCTGAGTTCAAGCACTGCTCAGATGAGTTGCTTCAAGACATACTAGGAAAAGGAAAAGTTTTGCAAGGTTTACTACCTATGGAGGCACTGTGGTGCACCTTTAGCTGGACAGGTCTGTGACAAGTTACAACTTTGCAGCTACTGTTTCCTGAACTGCAGCTGACACAGATAAAACATTTCCAAAATATCAGAAGTGCTTTTTAAAAAATGTGGCAGAAAAATAAAAAAGAAAAAAAGGAAAAAGAAAAAAAGAGAAGAGTGATCACCCTGCAGGATGACAAGGAAGGCTTTTGATTTTAGAAAATGTAAAGTTCACTAGCTTTTTCTTTTGGAAGAATCTGGGTGTCTATGGGTAATTTTTTAAAAGGACTTATGTGGGTTTACATGAATGTCAAATTCAGAATTCTTTTAATGAAGCCCTGTGTGTCCATCTTATACACAGGAAATTATTTTTATACATATATAAACAGAAACAGGAATAAGAACAAGAGTTGTGTGCTTTCTACCTATTTTAACTGAGTGATAAACTGAAGAATCTCTGGTTGGGAATGGCTTTTGAGCCAAATCGAGGTGCAGTGTTCAGATCATGCAGTCACATCAGTACAGTTTACCAACTCATTTCTGTTAGGAAGAAAGCAAATACTGATTTGTCTTGTAAGGGGAGATGGGTCCTTCTTGTTTTTAACTGCTGATTAATAGATAACTCCTCTATCAAACGCAATTGAATTAGACTCGTATCTCATTGTCCCTGATGCCACACAAATCTATGTTTGTTATTCTAATCTATCAAAATCTATCTTTATTTGCTCATGAGATAACACTGCTATCCGGCATTAAGAATGAAATATTTATGGCAATATTTAATTTATCCCAGAAGAAGTGTAATACATAAATTCTGAAAACAGAGAAAACTTTTTCAAATCAGGGTCCTCATAAGCAAAAGTTGAAATGGGATTTCTGAAACACTGATGTAAATATTTACACATGCAAATGCTTAAAATCCAATGTTTCTTTTGCTTGGACTTTGCATGCATGTAAAGCACCATTTATTGTCCTGAGACGTACATTTGGCATTCCAGCAAATACACCATTTGAAATCAGGTCATAATTAAGATGTTTATACATACATGTCTAGCTTTGTAAATCAGTAACAGGGAGTTTCTGATGGCTGCAACAGTGTGCAGGCTTTGTGCTGAGCTAACAACACAGGTCTTGGGACCTGCTGGATTTCAGCTGTGCTTGTCTTGTCCTGCCATGTAACATCCATCACCTAATGCTCTGACCACTAGTGCCTATCTTGTTTTAACCTTTGCATAATTGTGCTGTGTAATATCTATTACATGCAACATTCTACTCTAGGTAGAATTAAATATCTCACCGCAGAATTAAACAAACAGATGAGTAGGGCATGGACTGATGGAATGATTTTGTTAGATTGTTAAGTCTTTAACTGGACTAACGATACTTGGCTCTGCATGTACGCCGTGCTCCTTCGGCCTACTAACAGCATTAGGAGTGTAACAAACTGGTGGGAATTCAAGCAACTAGAGTGCAATGAATTTCCAGACCAACCTTGCACTGCAAATGCTGCTAAGATTTCATGTTAAATGGTGTCTCAGTATAAAGGTTCTTTCCATGAATTTTGTATTGGATAGAATCTTAGCTTTCCTTGAGCACAAGCTTTTCAGCCTTCTTTCCCAGAACATAATACAGCAGGTATCTTGATGCCAAAAGCAATATAATTGATTTTGAACTTTATTTCTTAATCCTTAGGTTTAGACTAGCTAAAGCATTTGAATCATTGAGGATACAAGTTCATCATTTACTGTGAGTACCCTTAAATCCTGCAGTGAAAATAAGCTCCTGCCATGTCCCTCTGACCTAATATTTACCATCTTTCTCACTAGATTTTCTCCCTCCACAGTGGCTTTTTCTAACCTTTAATCTGGGAACAGAAGCATCAAATCAGACGCTGATCTCTCTTGTCTGAATAAGACTTTATGAAGAATATCCCTAGGCAAAAAGTAAGTTCAAAGCAGGAAGGTATTTTTCATGCATGTTACAGGCAGAGCAGTCCTGACATGGAGAATTTCATTTAATTTATTGCCAATTACGAAAGTTAATTTAGGATTCTGGCATCAAAGGGTAAAATATTTATATGATTCTTAAACATCTTTAATGGAACAAGTGTTAGTCACGCTTAACTATTTATATATATATATATTGTCTATAGTTATTATAAAGTGAATTGAAAACACTTCTTAATACTTGGTCTAAAAAAGTAATGCTTCTATAAAAATACATAAGATGTATTCAGTAACAGCACTTTGTAAGGTATTTCTAGCAAACAAAATTCCAAACCTTACACAATTAGAAGTCTTGTATCAAAACATACATGAATAACTAAATTACCTACTTCCTGTAACATTCCAGTTACAGGAAAGGTTGTTTGTGTTTGAAAAATAAAAAATGAAGATCGAAGGAAAAGTACAAACGCTCACATCAGTGTTCCCTGGTGATATAACAACCCAAATCACCGACAGTAAGTAGACTTACAGGTAGCCTAGAACTGAAAGAACCAATAGCACATTTTGGCAATTATTACCCTAACCTTTTAAAGGCTTTCATGATCACTGTCACTGAAGTGTTCTCCAAATCTAAGCTGGCCTGACTGAGTGTGATATTAGCACAGATCTACGAACATCCTGACATCCCCAGGTGTTGCTCAGAGGATAGATGCTGTGATTATATTCATCTACCACGGAGGTTGCAAACAGGAATAAAGTGGAAGTTTCTTAAAAATGAAGACACAGGATAAGGAAGAATAGAACTACTCAAAACAAGCAGATTCTGTTTCTGAATATTTGGGTATTTTCTTAAAAGTCTAGGAAGTGAAGTGATGAAGGCAGAGACTAACATTTAACATCTTTGTTTGTTTTCCACAACTTCCAGCCTCCGTTTTCATTTTGATAAGAGATCCAAAGCTGGACTTCTTATGCTTAGCATATCATTTCAGTGCTCTGGAGTCAAGAAAAGTGACAGAAAGGGACCCTCATCATCTCCATGCCAAGGAGGGTGTTGTAAATCATAAGAAGAAAGAGTGAGGTCTAAACCAGGTGGAGTTGCTCCCTCAGCTGCATGCATCCACCCATCTCCTCTTAGGATACCAAAAGAGATGCTTGAGGTTCTACTCCAAAGCCCCCCTGTACAAACTGGTCCTCTGAAATACTTAAGCAAGGATGAAAAGAAAAAGGGTTTCTCTCTTTCTTCCTTTTTTTTTTTTTTTT
>VZSV01000127.1:1562165-1574889 GCA_013398735.1 Nothocercus julius | reverse complement strand
GTTTTGCTGTTGTTTTTGTTTTAGTTCAAGACCTTTCCTGTGACAAAGTGGTAAACTATGAAGTTGTATGGCACGCTAGTAGTGGTTAAATTAAATGCATCCTATGCCATTGCTCTTTCAACTCCCCACTGAATCATGTTTTCCATACTTGTAATTTCCAAGCCATTTCAAAAATTCAGAGAATTACAAATGAGTTGAGAATACTTTCCCCTAGGTCTGAAATCTTTCACTGTTTATTGCATTATTCTAAATCCTGGAACTTGTACTAATTCTGTCCTAGTCACAGTAAAAGGGATGGAAAAAGGAGGCTCTTTCACTGCAACAGGGACTGCAGTTATTGCTCCTTGGTACCTGATCTGAAAATAAGAGTGTAGTTGGTAGACAAGATAGTTAATATAGCTCTTTCAGTTTTCTAGTGCTGTCCTTCTCTAATCTACATGTGAATGTGGAATATTGCCACTATAACATTTAGAAGTTATGCTACACGATGCTTTCAATTACATGTGGACTGTACATGACAATAACAACTAAGATACGTGTATTACTGGCAGAGTTCACAGAGGTTGTTCATGCTTTGCTATCTTTGATGAATGGAACAACCCCAAACTCATGCCATGATTAGTACTGTTCAAAAATAGCAAAAACATGAAAAATACTAACAACTACACCACTAACTGAAGCTGGCAAATTCATTCTGGCTGTAAGGCACCTTGCTACAACAGAATGCATTTCAGCGACGCAGATTAAAGGGCATTCTCCAAAGATGAGCTTGACCCCAGCATAAATTACAGAGATTCAGTCAAGCATCAAGGCTGCTTGACATATAAACATTTTAGTTTTGTAGTCTCCTTCTTCATTACCCTTTACCTCAGGACACTGTCCAAACCTGGATTAAGCTAATCTCTGCAAAGCAGATACCTGCTGCTTGCTCCTGGCACAGCTGTCCCTCTTGGTCATCATTAAATGACATAAGTACAAATATGCTCATCTATGTACTTTCGGTGTATAATATTTAATAAATACGTATTTACAATGCAAAATATGTCAAGGGTATATACAGATATATACCTTCTCTTTCTAGTTTAAACACTATCTGAAAGGACTCCACTATTAGTATATTTGAATTGAAAAATTATAGTGATGCCAATCAGGTCTTGTGGTCTTTAAAAAAAAAAATTACATGGTGCGAGCTCTGCAGAGCTAGACCTGAATTTTCTGTCATAGCGTAACAGTATCAATTCCTCATCTACCTTTCCAACATTAAAGCCAGAAAAACTACATTTTGTGTTGTACACTTAAAAAAATATATGGCCATATGGTTTGTTAAATTTAATTAATGAAATTGAATAAGTATGTCACCATTTACAAAAAAGCCTTTCTTTATGAACTTGTATAATTTCTTCACCACTTAAAAAAACAACAAACAAACCACAGAGCACTTAATTTTTTTCCAAGGGAAAGGCAGGGAAGGAAGCAATTAGGACAGCTTTGTATTCAAAATCATCTGTGAAGCATCAAAGCAGTGTTCGCTGGCATCTGCGCTCCAGCTGTTGGGTTTGGGGCTTTTTATTTTTTTAATCATATTCCTTATTCCAATGAGGAACTTCTTGATTTTGTGCTGTTACAGAGCTACAGAGGGAGTTCAGCAGGGACTGTTCCCACTCCCACTGCCTTTAAGAGTATTGCACCAAAACAACGTGGCGGCTTTAAATATTCATAGGCCATCTATTCTATTGGATCTCGGTTAATGACAATTTTACAGTATTAAGACAGATTTGTAAATAAACGTTCTGGCTATATTCCTTAAACTGTAAAAAAAAAAAACAAAACAGGACACCTAAAAAGACAACGCTTCTACAAACAAAAGCATCCCAAATCCAGAACCATAAAAAAAAAAAAAAAAAAAAAAAAATTGATGACAATGTTAAGCAATCCTTTGATTGTTAGGAATCATGTATGAGTAACTGCTTATCTTTATTAAAAATCACACTGGAAGAAAGTCAGATTGACCCAGAGCCCACTGAAATCTGAGGAAGACTTAATTAACTTCAGCAGCTTTTGTAGGAGGCCCTGTTTAGGCAGTGACCATTAAGCACTAACAGCACTCCATATGTCAGTTTGTGACTCCCTAACTCCATATAATACGCTTCTGAAGAACCACAGAAATCAGATCATGAGTATTCTGCAAGGCTTTTCAAAAATTACAGGTCCTGAGCCCTCACACAGCCACCATAAGCTTATTAGAGTGAAAGCTTGGGGCTATTTTTAATGTAATGTATCCATTGACCACCTTGACTGTTTCAAAATGTGCCCTTCAGGAACCCACCTTTCACCCTTGATAAATAGACTAGGGTCCTGATTTAAGAGCCCAAGGTTAAGAAATCGGAATATAGTGTGTGGGGGGAAACAAAACCAAAAAACACTGTATTTTGGCCAGCATATTTTTCGCCCCCTGAGAGAAAAAAAAATCTTTGCTGTTATCCCTCTTGAGAGGTGACTCTGCTGACTCTACTCAAGAGAAAAGTGTTAAGGGACTAGTCCCTGACCTCTTTGCTACAGTACAAATGAGCAGGGAAGATAGTTGGGAGCTGAGTACAACTATCGATGACACATCTGAATTAGGAGGCTGCAGACGGGAGGCTTATCAAGAGCACCATATTAAAGGTGTAGAACAAATGCTTGCTATACAGAAATTTGAAGAAGGACAAAAAGAAACCCGCAGAGCTAAGCAGTAAGGTCATTAAGGTCATTAAAAGCATGAAGTCACTCTTCAAAAAGCTCAAGTTGTGCACAAATGAAAAAATAAATTGAAAGTAGTAGGAAATCTGGCACATGAAATGTAAAAGTCACAGTCTTAAGGAAGAATTTGTGAAAAGTATAAAAACTAAAATTGAAGCATATTTCAAAAACATCAGACATTGCTACACAGTGTATAGGTGAAATATATTATAGAGGCACAAAGGAACCTTTTAGGAATGATAAGATTACAGATAGACAAATAGACAAAAACTGACAATAGTGGCACACAGCCTCCTGCCTAAAATTACCGTTTTTTTCTGATCACTGGAGGGTAGTAAGTGTGACACTGATTTATACAAAGACTTCATGAAATTCAGAGGAACTAACAGTAATCCTGACCTCTGACTTGGGCAAGTTGGTAGAAAATGTAATAAACTGTAAAATTAGTGGACACATAGATAAATACGATCTACTGGAAAACATGATATACTATGTTTTTAATAAAAGGAAGCTATGAACCTAGTAAAGTCTCTGAAGAAGTTAGCAAATATATGGATAAGAGAGGTAAGTTGATACAGTCTATTCAGATTTCCAAAAGACATTTGACAACATCTCTCAAAGGTTATTGCAGAAACTTGGCAGTCACAAGTGGCGAGAACAGGTCCTTTCAGGAACACTAAACTAGTTCAGAGATAGGAAGAGAGGAGCAAATGGTCAGTCCAGTTTCATCTTTGTTTCTCTGTGTGACTATTTTGTCCAAAGCTCTTCTGTGACTCTGGGCAAAGACGAATACTGTTTTTTAAACTTTGTACTCTTTGCATGATTTAAGCCTTCCTGTCTACCGCATTCAGCCCATCTGTCTCACAATACAGGGAAATTTTGC
Organism: Nothocercus julius; assembly: GCA_013398735.1. Classification (NCBI taxonomy): domain Eukaryota; kingdom Metazoa; phylum Chordata; class Aves; order Tinamiformes; family Tinamidae; genus Nothocercus; species Nothocercus julius. The sequence goes on along the minus strand of VZSV01000127.1, from coordinate 1,571,267 downwards.
TCCTACAAAATATCTTGCCTATGAAATTTAAGGAAATGTAAGTTAGTTTTACTTGACATTTTGGGACTATAATGGAAAGCCAGATTTGACTTTATATTCAGGGCATCTCATATTGTTACATTGCTGTAAGATTTTAGTTATACGTAAAACCTTGACACTAACTGGTAAATCATTTTGAAAAATCATTTTGAAAACAAAACAATGCAAACATTTCCCTAGTTAAAGATTTCCAAAAAAGACTGCATTCTTCACTTTCTTAAAAAATTACATTTATATGACCTACAGCCAGGTTTTTGATGGATGAATTCCTGTAATCCATCATTTTTTTTCCTCGCCTTCTGTGTCATGCATCATTTTTATACCTCATACCAAATTGCTGATACTAGATTTCAGTATATGTCTAATAGTCCTTTTAGCCCTCCACTGCAGAAGCAGATTATATGCACCAATATTAATTCCTTTTCTAAATACTTTAAAGCCTCTTTAACAAAATATTCATGCTGCCAAGCTGCCTCACACAAGTGCTTCAATATGTGAATGAAGATTCTGGAATGGCTTTTCAAGAAGGGATAGGACACATAAATTAACCATTTTTAATACAGAGTTTTTTTTTTTTTTTTTTGGTGAAGGAAGTTATGTGCTCCTATGTGAATGAATAAAAGTGTAATTCTAGTCTTGTGAGCAACTGCCTGAACATTTTTTGAAGCTTCTGTCTGTGTATCTCTCGAAGCTTTAATTAGAGTGAACTTAGTAATTTTAGATTGAAACATGTATATAGGTCTTGGTTTTCTAGGCAATGTAACATAAGTCAGATACAGCCCGTGACTTTCACCAGGTGACTTCCTCCTGTCCATGACATTCAGTGCTGTGAAAAGATTTTTCTAAGTCAAGCAAGGCCAAGAGAGTAAATGTGCGTCTATTGGCCAATTCTGTGAATTTTCACCTAGCTTGTGTTGATGGGAAGGGGACAAAATAAATTCATCTGTAAAAATAGTATTTTTTGCCTGTAAAAGGTGCATCTACACCAGTACTATCTCAGCAGCATCCTAAGTTGACACAGTCACACTATCAAAGCTCCCTCATTGCAAATGTGTGCTATAGATAATGTCTTCACACGCACTGACATTTAAATGGCCTTTTACTCACTGTTTTCAATACCTTCATGTGCCCTGTTAGCGGACTGTGGAACTATGCCCTGCCCTTCAAGCTGTGAGGACAAATCACTGTGCATACAGGTGAATGAGTCCAGTGTTCCCATGAACGCCTACATTAAACGTATAAAGAATATGATCGCATCTACTGGAATACTTGGGCCTACAGCTGTTTCAGAAAGCTGCAAAGGACTCAGAGTCACAACATCCTAAATACACACAAAATATGTAAATATAAATAAAGACAATCCACGAGGATGCTTGCCTTTTCTTAAGGCTTGTGATCATGCTTGTTCCAGAGGAATGTCAGGCCTCAAATGACCTAATTCCTTTGATTTGGTGTATTAATCTAGTATTAGTGCAGAAATGTTCTAATGTGGAACAGAATGTAGAAGAGATGAGGATGAGACAATCAACAGGAATGAAAAAGAGGTCCTTTTAATAATTCCAGCCATAAATATTCCAAAGATTATTTAAAGCGATGACCCAACCTTATACAATCGAGGTAGCATAGAGCCGACCGATATTATTTTCATTGAAAAACAAAGTCCTATCATAGCCTAATAACTTTAAAATTACTATAATTCTCTGAGACTACGTGAAAACAGAAGATGGGCTGGTGGATGACCAATGTCATGAATTTGTATGGAGTTATATCTAATTGCACGCCGGTGGCTAAAAACTGCTGCCAGTTAGCCCAGCTAACAAATCGGTGTCACGCTTTTCAACAGGTCCTGCAGTAGTGAAGCTATAATGTCAGTGACACACGTTGTTTTTTCAGGCTTCACCTGAAATTTATTGAGATCCAAGTGAAGAAGGATTCTGAAACAAAAACTCTACTTTGTGTTAACTATCAGCTTTGTGAGCACACTTTTTGGTATGAAATGTGTAAAAACAATGATTAAATACATTTGCCCTGGAGCATTTAAATACAGGATGTTAAATGTAAAAGGAACTAATGATTGAGCTGATTTAATATGATTTAATTTAAAGCTTTAATTTAAAGCTTTACAATGTGATTTACTATGCCTTCTAAAATTAAAATATTTTGTCTCTTATAATTCAGATTTTCCTGTTATCATGTATACTTCCAGTTATATGGGCTTTTCAAACTCCTTTAAGTTTCAGCAATTTCTTGCAACAAGTTACCTTATTTAGCAGCTTCCCATGTGAAAAATAGTTCCTTTAATTGGCTCCATATTTCCTTAAATTTCAGTATATTATGAGAAAAAGTGAACAGAAATGACCGTACTTCCTCCCCAGACCTCTCCTTTTATATATGTCCTTCCCCCACTGTAATCTTAGCTTCTCTGGTTTATCAAAATCACAATTTTTGTCTTTGAGGGACATTTCCCAGACCGCAGCTCATTTCTACCACTTGCAGTATTCTTGAAGAACTGAGATCACAACAATGCTTTATATAACAGCAGTATCATTTTTCTGAGGTCATTTTCTATAACCTAATTTATGCAGCCTCTCTTTTTTTTTCTCTTTTTTTTTTGACTGCAACTGCACAATGAACTAAAATATTTTTGAATTGCAAATAATAAATATCAAGATTTTTTTGCATAATTATACAATAATGAAATATCTGATGGAAGAATGTCCTAAAATTAGTAGATGAAATCATAACAACACCCAACAGTAGTTCAATCATGAATCCAATGGAATCAGATAAATTCAGTTTCAAAACAAGATTCAGTTTCTCACCTTTGAAGGTGAATAATAGTGCAAGTTTATCGGGAGCAGTGGAGAATCACCAGCACTGGCAATACATGAAACATAAAAGTGTACTTAACTAACCCTAGGCCAGTAGTTACAGGCATCCCTTCTGAAATTAGTTTATGTGATTAGAGATCACTATAATTAATGGTCGTATTTTGAGTTTTAACCGGGGGCTTGTAGGAGTTTGGGGGCAGAACTCCGTGACACATTACATAAATTACTAGAGTGCAATCTGGTGTATTCTGTTTGCCTAATACTAAAATGAAGATAAGAACAAACTTTCTCCCAGAATAGACTTGTTTTCAGGAGCTGAAAGCTTATTTTTCAACTTTAACTACTTTTATAATTACATGAATCTCAAAAACAATTCTTTACACTGGTTTGTTTTGAGGAAGAAAGCCAACATCTTAACTTGAAGTTTATTTTCTTTTTCAAAATGAAATAATTCATACTGCAAAATAATTACTAGATGTGTAGTTGATGACTACCTTAAAGCCTCACATCTGGATATCAGTTCACGTCAGTATCATCAGGATCACATCAGTTCAAGCAGTTTATATTGGACATTTAACTTGAAAAGGCATGACCCCTCACTAAACTTACTCTCTGACGCTTCTAATTTTAGTGCCACATGTACCATTATCCAATTTGTTACTTAGTATTTTCTAAAATTATTTGTTGTGATTTTGAGTTTTTGTATACACTCTGCAAAATTACTTAGCATTGCATGTAATTGCCACAGTACATAATGCATCAAAAGCCAGCCTCTACTTTACTAAACATTTAAAACATAGAAGAAACAGTTAATATCCAGAGAGTTTATATTAGAGATAAAGGATAGAAGAAGGAAATGAGCAATGAAGGGGCAAATGTCATATAAGTAGTATAATTTTTGTATCTCATGCTTGTAAAAATTTATATATACCACACACACACACAGAAGAAAAAGCATTATAAGCCTCTTCACTTCTTTTCTCATTAAACTAAGCACCTGGAGTTTGTTTTGGGAGTCTGGAATATTTTAAAGGCAAACTGTATTCTTTCTGATGGACAAAGCACTTTTGAATACCTTCCATCCTCATCTTAATTTTAAAGCTTTAATGGAAAAATAAAAAAGGAAAACAAACAATAGAAAAATTCAAGCCATATTTTCCATCTGGTGCCATAACAGCAATTCTGGGATACACATATTTTTTCTTCCTAGAGTTCTGTTTTCAGCACATTTCCAGAACATCTGGGCAGGGGAGATGCATGAGTGCAACAGTGAAAACCAGTTTTAGGAAACAAGTAAAATTCCTCCTTTGTTTTATTCTACAGCAAAATCATTCAGGCATATGGAAAGTATGCATGTTTTTACCAGTTTTTCATTGCAATCAATAAAATTAACGCGTATGTTAGTACAACTGAAATGAGAACATGGACAAATATATGTAAAATGTCACCTACCTTGAACGTCAGACAAGACTTCTTACTCTAGCAGTAATTCTAAGATGTATATACATATATATATATATATACACACACATACATTTTATTGGCCTGAGGCAAATTCAAACGAGATTATGCTTCACAGCAGAAAAGAAGAATGCTGTGAAGCAAATGCAATACTTATCTGAGCATGCTGTAAAATCTGAAGATATTTTTCATTTGAATCACTTTGGTCTATAGAACTAGCTCATGTATCACCTGAATTCATTATAGTAATACCTGTTTTGCGATGCACTTAACCTTTCTATTGTCAGAGTGTGTCTGCTTTTAAATTTAACTGTGATGATTTTACCAGATAATCTCAAGCATTGGATCTTTGGAAAACTGCTATTTATCTTCCTCATTCAGAGTTTTATTATTATGTTATAAGATACTAATATTGTAATGACTTCAGGGATCTCTCTAACCAGTTCTGCTAAAAATTATTTCAGTGACTTGCTTCATTTCTGCTATAGGACTGATAAATAAAATGAATGAGCTTATGAGAAACATGCATAAAACAAAAAAAATCAAAACACAGGCAGTAACCACTTGCTGAGCTACTGCAAACTAACAGCAATAAAACAAAGCTGAAAGGGGGAAAAATAAATGGTATGTCAAAAACACTTAGTAGAAGCAATTAGGTGGACCCAGGTAACAGCTATGAATATGGTAAAAACTTCAAAATGAGAACAGGAATAGATTAGGATTGGCTGTACTACAGTCCCACAGTATGATCTTGGAATGGAAAACAGAAGATATGAATTCTCCTGTGGCATAAAACCTGCTACACTGATCCTGCTGGCAAACAGGCAGGATTCTTTCTTTCATGGGCTTTGTAAAAGAAGTGGGGTTTGTTTGTTTGTTTGTTTTGTTTGTTTTTTCTCCTCCTCCATTCCTCCCTTTGGAAAAAAGTTCTGAAAACAAAGACTCATAGCAGAGTTGAAAGGGCTTCAGGGACAGTATCTAGTCCATGCTACTCTTTTGACAGTTCAAAAAATTCACATAATGGTTGAAAAAGAAAATGCTTTAAGTCCTTCTGTCTATTTTCGGATAGGTCTTTAGATTTTTTTGGTGAGAGTTGGGCTTGTAACATTTTACAGCTGCAAGGCAGATCCAATAACCCACAGAGAAGGTGGAACTCTACTGCTTCCACTGCAGTTTTTCTTGAGATTAATTAGCTTTCCAATCGCTGCAAGATCCTCAGTGGAAAAGCCTTTAAAAACAAATTAAATCCAGCAAACATCTTCCGCTACGTATTAATCAAAGTTTAGTATTTCCTTACAACACACAGTAAAGATAGGAAACTACTACTAACACGGCACAATAGCTTCTCCTTTACTCACTGGGGTAAAAATCTATCTTTTTAATTATTTTGAAGGATACAGCTCTGTAACAATAAAATGGAAAAATAGTACTGAAGCAGAAGAACCTCTGAGGAATAAATTACATACAGGCTTTATATTACTATCCTTTCCCTTCTGATATTACTCTCCTATATATATGTATTTCACCCACTCGGCAATTATAAGAAGGCATAAAAATATTTCAGATTTTCTTTTCTATATTAGTACAACAAACTCTAAGACACAATGAAGGCAGCAGAGTAATTATTATCCAAAGCATTCTTGCTCAGATAGACTTATGCACAAAGTCTGTTTATGATTGCAAAAATTCTGACTCAAGAGAGGCAGCTTTTAGGTTCAATCTCACTTAAATTTGCTAAGCAAAATACAGACTCCCTACCCATGTTCTTTGTCTTGCATGAACAATGGGGTTTATTGTTGGTTTCTACCTACTTTTGGTTTGGGTTGATTCCCTTGGTACACAGTATTAGGCAGGACAAGTCTGTACTCCAAAACTAAATTTTACTGAAACCATTAAAGCAGAAGTTTTGAAAATATAATAAGAAGAAACATCTGAGTTGCCTTGTTACACAATCACTGGCTCTGATACTACAGATGCAGCATGAGCATGTAGTGGGACAGCAGGAGAGATGACAGATGGATCTCCCCTTTTCAGTGGCATCCCAGCATTAGATGTTGCAACATGAAACAAGACTCTAAGGTACATTTTATTTTTACCCACTCTTACTAAGACTTTCTCTCTACTTTCTTACGCTGCAGCCACCTCCTTTCTTCTGGGTTTGATGGGCTTGCCCATTGAAGAACAGAGAGCCACCTAAGAGCAGCACAAAATGCTTACACTCCGATGACTGATGTTAGGAATGAGGCGTAGGGGCCATAGGGAACGCCGAGCATGACTTACCACGCTACAGCCAGGACAGTCGGGACCATTTTCACACGTCCTGCGCCGAGCCTGAATTCCTCCGCCGCACTGCGCCGTGCAGCGCTCCCACGGACCCCAGCCCGTCCAAAACACATGAGGAGGGCACAATAAGTGCTCGTTGCAATACCTGCGAGAAGGGAAGGGGAAAAAAAAAAAAAAAAAAGAGAGAGAGAGAAAGAAAGAAAGAATTAATTTAGTACCAGAAAAGATACCTCCCCCCCCAAATCCCTCTTTTGCATTATTCAGACAGATGTTCACACACAGAAATACTTTATGCAAAGAACCCCTCTCTATTTTTAAAGCTCTGAACTAAGAGCCGCATAGAGTGTTTGAACCTTAGAGGTTATGATTTTGGCCCAATAATTGGGAAGGACCGAAAGATTTTGTTGGATTACTCAGTGCCGTTATACAACTTACACGATATAAACACAGTGTTGTACTGGGAACACATAAGCAAGGTTGAGAACTACTTCAGTAAACAAACAAGCAAAAAGTACTGTAGATATATCTTGTAGATACACGGAGTGAGGACTGACTCAACTAAATGAGAGGTAACCATTTATGCAGGCAAACTCCTATCAGTCTCTAAGCCTTGATTAGAATCCATTTCTTTCCTCCTTAGAAAGTGGAAGCACCTTCTTTGCCTTCTGCAGCGTCTCCAATTTCATGCATAAAATAAAGCTTAAAATAGTGACATTCAGTACAAAAAAGTGAATTATTTTGATGATACTTAATGACTGTATCTCTTAAAAAGTGTTTTTACTTATTTTTTTTAAACTATCAAGCTGTTGTTGTTATAATGAGACGTTCAATTGGTTGGAATGGTCCCAACTCTTACTGAATTTTCTCATTTTATTTTCTAAAAACCCCAAACTCCTCATTTTTCAAGCTTGTCATCTAGTAATACTAAGTGTATCATGTGCTGCTTGGTAAAGACCTTCTCCACAGGTACAAAAGGTATGGGCCACCAGAAGCTGTGACTGGGGATCTTAAAGAGACTATGTTTTTATTCAAGACAAATTAAAGCCATGACAGATGCCCAGAAAACAGATGTTCCTAAAGGGCTGTTCTGATCTCTTATGAAAGTCCATGAGTAGCTCTTGAGCCTACTACTTCTGACTGTCCCGAACAAAGAAATCAATCGGTTACAATATTTCCTCATTTTGTATATGGCTGCTGTCTTCTTGCCTTTCTAGCAAGTTTCCATCACTTTGTGCTCTCATGCAATGAGAACTTAAATAATGTACTTCCTACACAAACAGAAACAAGGCTAGTGTAAATATTAATATTTTCAACAACAGTAATTTTTTTTTTTTTGAGAAAGCATTCGTCTTTACCGAGGTTATTTTATGTTCCAAATTCTGTGGATGCTGCTTCTGTATGTTATACGTAATTGCAGGTTTATCGCATGTGTTAGAGTCTATGATTCAAAGCTTGTCTTTAGGCCTGAGCAACTCCCTTGAAATTTAAAAGGTTGAGTAGGAGATAAATAAGGGAGTAAGATTTGGTTTTATGTTTCTGTACAGCTAAGGAAACTACCAAAAACATGCATTGACCTCTTCTGCGGCTTCACAGTGGCCTGTGCATAGACTATTTTTCCTTTGTGAAGTCGGCAATTACTAATGCATGGACACATAAGAAGTATAACGGATGGTAGGATTTATATCACCTAAAACCAGACTTTTACAGAGTAGATGTCTATAAATGAAGTGTCATCTAAACCTGAGCAACAGTCAATGGAAAGAAAGGGTCTTTTTAAAAACACGATCCATGCCACCCTAAAGTAGGGTGCCTAATGTACGTCCTACAAATCAAACCCTCGTTGTACCATTTTCTCTCCATTGACTATAAAGGCAGTCTAGACAGATCAGTCTAAGGAAGCTGTGGAATTAATTTCATCTAACTTTCAGTGTCTGCATGGGAAACAGTTGTCTAATCTCCCACTACAGTGGATGGAGACTTCATCAATACAAGCAATAGAGACTAGAATGATTAACTTGACCAAGTGCAGGAATGTACAGTAAAGCAAGACAAATGGCTCTCTATTCTCCACTGCCTATATTGACTAGATTTCTACGGACTACAGTACAGCTCAGACATCTGACTCTCAGATAAACACTGACGCTGTGGACACCTAAAGTTAACTGTGATAAATCTCACATAGATGAGAATCATTACACTTTACTTCTCTGCACAGTGCCTCTTTTAATGCCAAAGTGCCATGTCACTTGCTCTGTCACTTAAGTGGGAGACAGAAAATAAACATGACAATTGACACAGTAAGCACTTCAAAGCTTTGCAGTGTCAGAAGTCCGTTAACCAAGACTATTTAGAGATAGAGCTGGAGCTCCAAAGGAAAACTGAAAAACATCTAAAAGACCCATTCAATGTTTAGCTTCCATTTAAAAGAAAAAAAAAAAAAAGTAGAAACAAAAAAAGAAAAAAAAAAGGTTGATTTTTTTGTTTGTTT
>VZSV01000127.1:1477063-1562155 GCA_013398735.1 Nothocercus julius | reverse complement strand
GGGGAAAAAAAAAAAAAAAGGAACAGCAAAGCATACAACTGCAATCTTATTTTCACTTCAGTGAGCCATCTTCTGAAAATATCAGGTATGCTTTTATACTTACAGACATCCTGGCAACTGGTCTTCGAGAGCTTTGCTACAGCAAGGGTTTTTGAGCCAAGTTTTATTATGCTCTTCTTGGCTGCATTTCAAGTATCTCAGTAACCCCCTTTTCCCATTTGCACTTTTGCTCCTTCTTCCCCTTTCAAATTTGTTCTCAGGACCCACAGGGCTAACAGTTCAGAGTAATTCAGCAAAGCATGCGATATAAGAAACTTAGATGTGTGAAATGACTGCCCTCTCCCCTAATCCCTTCTCTGACTGTGATCAGATCAGAAGGGAGAACAGCCTAGAAAAAGGCAAGTTTGGTACAGTGACCCTTCCCATGCAAGGGGGAACCCAAGTTCAAATGCCTTAACTAAATGACTTGTCATACAAGGGAGACAGAGAGCATCCTCTATCCAGATTTAGTTGGTAATCCGTAGTTCATAGGGCAGTTTTTAATTTTTACTGAGGCAATTCCAGTACAATTGCAACTGTTTTTCTTCCTATGAAGAACTGATCCTTTATTAATATATGAGTTTATTTCCATCTTGCCATGCACAGCACTGAGTACCTCAAGATGAAATTTTTTTTTTTTTTTGGTTTTCTAAAGAGATGCTATTTTATTTAAACACATAATTCTTAATTTTGAATATCGTATTGTGCTAGAGTATATTTAAAAAAAAAAACAAAAAAAAAACTCCATTACTGCTTGCCTATTTCTATGAAATACTTTCTTTGCAGCAGGTACTAGTGGTTACCAGCTACTGCATTATGGAAAGCACATTCTATACCGAAGTTGACAGGAACGCTGCATTCTTGAAATTGAAACTAGATATACGATGGAAACAGATGCCTTTTGGGAGGAGATTGCTAAAACAACAGAAATCTTCCAGGGTTTTCAAAGTGTTACTCCTCACCTCCAAACAATTTGTTTTTCTGATTGGTTCTGTATCTTTTTTTTCCTTCTTCGTATGTCATGGAAGAGAAATACTTTCACTAAAAACAAGGGCTTCTTGCTCTCATGTCCCTCATTTCTGCACAAAATAGAGTGAGATCAGTGGCTTCAGTGGGTCCTCTTTCCAAAGAAAGAGGCTGGACAAACATTTTTGCTCAACAAAAAAATAGAGGACACTGTAAACTATTTAAACTAAAACTTGAAGATTTTTCCAGCAGCTTTGGGGAATATTCCACCCACAGGAAAAAAAATGTAAATTAGTAAATCCCTAAAGAATATCAAGATATCTGCCATCTTGAGTTTCATGACATGTAGATTTCTTCTGATAAACAAATTTTATTAAAATACTAGTTTTCCTCCCTTTCCATATGTGGTCTAAACACACAGGACATCAGCTGCACTTTTGACCTATTTCTACAGAGCAAATTGGCTTTGTGTCCTAGTTTTTGCAGTGCTCTCTCAACTACTTTCCATTCCTTGCTTTAGCAAAGAGTATGCAACAGCTTATTCTGTCTGCATAACTTTAATTTGGTAGCTATTGCCATGGATTTGAAGGGAACAACTAACAAGCACACACCTGCTTGCTACATAAGACACTGTAGGAACATGGCCTTCACGAGAAAAAACAAATATAATCTAGTCAAATGTTTAGTCCTTAATACATGAACATAAGTCTAAAACTGAATATTCATTCACATTTGTAGGAGGATTTGCTTCAGTCCCATGCTGCCTTTTCTATGTTTACCTCCTAGGGCATGATGCAACGGAGCTCCTTGGAACCGATGCTCATTGCAAAGCTGTTCAAAACTAGGCACGATGCTGCCTGCAGAAACCAATTCCCATGTTTGCGCACCAGAATATGCGAGGCTGGCATGAATATGTACCTTTATAAAGACACAGGCACACAATGTGTAAACTTCCTAAGCCCCTTTTTTTTTTTAATTAAGACTCTACATATATTGATTTCACACATAGGCTTAACTAAGTTGTTAAGCTATTTATGAACAACCATTAATTTCAGAGGAATCTGAAAAGCTGCTTGCAGATACTCTAGATGCAGAAAATCTATGGACGAGGAAAGATTTGAACAAAATGATTGCACAGGCAGGAGGAAGTAGGCAGAGAGTACTGTGTGTATGGGTGAAAGGTAAAATCTTATATCTAAATATTTTTTTATGAATTACTGCACATGGACTACTTGCTTAACCACCCTACATATACTGAGTTCAGTTCTCAAATTCAAGGTCTCTGCACAGTTAACTCCATTGTTTCTTGAGTAAAGTTGATGTCGTTCTTATAGCTCAAACCTCTACAAGGCAAGAAAAATAACTTTACACTGGCTTGTCCTTAACACTATTTATTTACTCCTTACAGCTCCAAAATGATTTACTCAAATACTTGAACTGGGAAATAGCTACTGGGTACCCCATTCCTCCAGAAGGGCAGCCTTAGAAATTACAGGGCAAAATTTTCTAACACAGCACACCTTAACTTAAATTATATGGAGCCTTTTGAAAGTATCAGTATACGTCACCAGTAACCTGAACAAGACCAGAGTAAAGGTAGGAAGGTTGCTGTGAGCCAACTACTCAGTTGGAGGTGGCTGGATATGGAGATGCAATATCCATTCGAGGTGAGGGTGCTTCAAGGAGAGATGAAACAGGTGGAGGAGCTAAAAAAGACCAAGGGTGCTCTGCAATGAGCTCACAGGCGCATTCTGCTCAGCCAAATGAGGAGCAAAAGGACATGATCCTTGCGGGCTACAAAAGCACAGAACCGTAAGCCTCCTGTTTCTTCAGAACTACTACATTCTAAAAATGAACCTTTTAAAGTTATTATTGTTTCAACTCATTGTATAACTTTCCATTTTCAGGTTTTGTTAGTGCATTCATTTTCTTAATAGCAGACATTTTTGCTCTTACAGTCACTTGGGTATTTCTGTTTTCTTCTTCTTTCTAAATCTCCTTATTGGCCTTTTTATTTCATGTCAGAATTAAGATAAACAATAATTACTAACATTCCTACTCCCGCACCAAAATGGCTATTCAAACACAACTCTTTTCTTCTATACTCACTCTTACTGTGTCTTGCCCTGGACTGACCTATCACTTCAAAGATATCAGTAACTTATTCATCATGGAAAGAGTTATGTAAATCTAGTAATTCTACCTTTGGTGGTGACAGCTTTTTTGCTGAAAACCTATTTTCAGAAAGCAATTTACAGAAGAACAAAATGCTCCCCTCTGTGATGAAATCATTGTATATAATCATGGCTCTGAAACAGCAAGAAGTGGTCACGTGTGCTGCCACACTGATGCTTTACACTTGGAGTTGGAAAGACAGGATCCTGTCCTTCATCTTCTGTTAGTACATAAATATGTGATACAGCCTCTCTTCATTGGGATCTCTTCATCTGACAAAATGGTAGGGCTGATCTAATAAGGAAATCCCTCACTGAATCTCATCATAAAGGTTACTGGATCTTGCTTTTATCTGACTGCAATATATGATGCTAAATCATTCCTTCTGTGCTTATGTGAAAGTATTTTATGGAAACACTGAAGTAAGCTACAAGTGCACACTGAAAGCAAACTTACCCTCACATATCTCTTGGAATGATAACTACAGGAGTCCAAAGGCTAACACCAACCACAGCCTTCTGCTTGCAAACTTCCTGGCAAGCCCCAGGAAACAAGATAATACAAGAACTGTAGTCTGCCTGAATAGATATTAATTTGGTTTAAAGAAATGCGTGTGTGTGTGTGTGTGTGTGTGTGTGTGTGTGTGTATATATATATATATATAAAAATACATATAATATATACAAACAATTTAAGCTTTCCTGAAACCTTACTAAAACATTTCTGAGTCCAGGCTGTAATTTTGTTATTTAATACAAGACAAAGGCCTTGAAACTTTCCAACATGTTGTACATATGCTCAATTCATTTAAGACAGGGAAAATTAACTCTCAGTATCAGCAACACAGTGTTGTGACCTTGCTATATTTTGCTCTGAATTCCAGGTCTTGAGCCTGGGCAAGATGTGGTTCAAGACACCCTGCAATCAATTTTCCGGGAGAATCAGCTTTCAGGGTGTCACGGGGCAGCAAAGAGGATTGCTTCAGCACAGTGCTGAATACAGCTGAGCGGAAGAAGTTAAAGCAAATGACAGGGAACGGAGCGCTCACCTTTCCTCGCGATTCTGCCCCACGCAGACACGTCCTCCGTGTCGAGGGGTTGGGTTGCTGCACGAGCGCTGGCGAACTTGAAAGCCTATTCCACAAGTGGTACTACAAGGGGACCAAGAAGTCCATGGCGTCCAGCCTCCATTTCTGGTAGAACAAAAAGCTCAGGCTCTGTCATCTGTTATACATAGCGAATGGCTGATTAGGTGTGACTGGCAACAGAACCCGGCCCATTAATATTTCTGTAGAAATAATTTATTCTGCATGATGCTGCATTTCTTAAAGAACATTGAGCTAAATTATAGGTGCTCTCCTTCCATATTCCCTGCTTTGTATCAGCAGCTGCTAGACAGACCCCACTACAGAAGAAGTAAAATGCAGTGTCCAAAGGTATGAAGCTATTCAGTATCTTTCAGTCTGTCTATTCTGGGTAGCTCTGATCTTCAAATTCCTGCATCAAAGTTATGAAGATAACTTTAAATTATATATTTAATTTATTATTTGTAGTTCTTTTTACAGGGAGATTAAAATGTCATGTTTTCTTCCCTCTTCTGAAAGGAAAATGATTAGGAAAGGGAAAAAAGTTTCAAGAGAAGTAGAGTCAAGATATATTAGATCACAATTTCAGTACGATATTTCCAGTAGAAGAGTAGTGGACCAAAAGCCTAAAAAGAAATTTCATACTCTTCCACAAAAAAAAAAAAAAAAAAAAAAAAAAGAGAGAACTTCAGCAATGTCCAGAACTTTCCAATGGCTAGTCTGCAGTTTTTGTATTGATAATAAAACAGCACAAACAGAAAATCAAGAAAATCAAAATCCAATCATAATGAGTTCTTGCAGTTTCATCATAGAAACAAAAGTTAAAATAGTGCCTTACCTGATTTTGAGATAAACTTGTTTTTAAAATTTGAAAACTAACTAGATTCAATAATAAAGAGGATGAAAGACTATTTCAACAACAACCATCAGTTTAAACGCCATTAATCTTGATGTATTGCTATCGTGAAAGTTCTTTGTGTACCTGGAGCAGTTGGCAATTTCCATGGTGGGTCCTTCACACTGCCAGCCTCCACACTGAGGAGCTGGGCTGTCGCACAGCCGAGTCCTGCAGAGGCAGGAGCCCATGCTGGCACCATCCGTGTGGGTGCAAGGTTTCCACTGGGACCACGTCCCGAAACTTCCATCCACAGTCAAATTCCTGGTCTAGGAACAAACAGAACAGAAAAGCTTATTCTGAAGCCTGGTAGCTTTTTCTTGTCTCCTACACAGCAAACTCCCCTGGTTGCAACTTCTGCAGCTGCATGAGCCCCAGCAATCACTCCAACACCTCCAGTTGATATGGGCCACTGGAAGCCTCTCCTATAGCCAGGAAAATAATTGTAACTAATTGATACCTTTGACAACCATGTCTCCCTACAGTAATTCCACAGAACAAACAGTTTCTCTTCCTGAGTTGTCTTCTGATAACAGTATTACATATTTCGTCAAACTTGCCTGTGATTAGGATTAGGTGTAAGATAGCATGTGCAAGAACGCCTATGGAAACCTGGATCTAGGCCAAAAAGAAGAGACAGCAGGGGATAATATTCAAAGTAAGGAAATGGCTTGAATCAACCTCAAATCTTCACGATACGCATTTTTTTTTTAACAATCATTTTTTGAAATACATATCTTAAAATCATTTCAAAAGAATCAAATGTGTTTTTAAGCATGACTATCAATAAATATTTTAGGTCATTATATGCATGTGTCCTAAAAACATCTTTAAAAAGCAAAAGCAGCATACAATTCTAAGCGGTGAACCAGCTCCCCTCCCGCTACAGTCAATTCTCAACACTTACAGCTTTAGGGTTCAGACCATTCCCATCTTAATTAGAAAGTTACCATCATGCTGTTATCACACATGTTAATATGACTTTTTTACTGATATATTTGATGGAGAACTGTCCAGCTAAATAAAACATTCTAACTCCAATTCTATCAATCTTCACTGCTACTGGAACTTTTAAAGAAACTGGAGGTGGACATAAGAAATTCAGCTCTCTTGGCTTTTGTATTATTAATTTTTTTTATTTCTCTATTTATTTTTACCAAGTGTTTACCCTGCTTATCCCCATAAATGGAAAAGATGGCCATTTTTTCACTTAAATGTTAATGGACTTGTCAGGTTTAGTCATCACATTTTATTTTTCAGTCAACACAACAAAACTAATAAGAAAAAGCTAAATAGTATCTAAAGTTATTCTTAAATTAAGAATAAATACACATCTGTTGTATTCCTTCATATCTTATCAAATGTGTAAGAACAACATAGCACACACTTCACTAGGGGCTACAATTGCAGAATTGTTATGAATTAAATGAAACGGTGTCAACGGTGTCTCCCTTGGCTATTTTTAGCATCTCTTCATTTATCCATGGTGGGAAACATATGTTTCACTAATAGTTTGAAGATACAAAAACCAAATCAATCACAACACAGACATGTTTCCAGTGCCTTACAGCATGTTGGCTGATTCCTTCCACTTTGGTAAAGGTTCTATAATTTCATTATTAATTACTTCCCTCATGATTTATCCTTCACAAATACTCCAAGAAAAAGATAGGTTTGTATTCTACCCACTTACAGAAGTGACATAAGAATAATTCATCACTTTAGAGTTCTGACACCTGTTGATTGAAAATAATGCACCAATCTTTGCTCATATGCAGTATCTGCTCTTATTTTTCATCATGAGAAGTGTTTCGTGTTGTCTTAAGTGACAAGCATACTTTCTCTCTTACATTGCTCTTTTTAAAAATATATATAGTCCATATGCCAGTAATGATATTTCCCCAGTCCAATTAATGTCAGAAGCATGAAAAAAAAATCTTTAATGCTTTCTTTTCTGTGCTGTATTCAAAGCATCTTTACCAACACAGCTACAATTAGAAACTAAATCTACAGTTGCCTACAGTTACTATAATTTACATCAAATGGCAGGGAAGTTATTCATCAAACCTGCATAAAAGCCTGAGCTAGGAAACACATACCCATGGCAAGTTTGTCTGATTCCCCCAGCTCCTGTAAAGCTCCTCGCAGTGCAATCCCTTGTGTTCCTCAGAACTACAAACAAGCTCCTTCATCATTGTGAAAAATACTAGACAAATTATAGCAGTATCTGACCAAATAGATGAAGTTCAAAACGGGTATGTGTACTACAGCAGTTATTACTGTACACAGAATTAGTGCACCCATACCATGCAAAACAATACCTAAAACATCCACTGGAGAATTGCAACTAGTTATACTCTTACTAGTTCTACTCTTAGTATGCACTTCCAATCTACCAGCTTCTGTAATTCCTTTTGAGGCTTGGTTTATCATTTCATCTCTGATCTGCAGAATAAGTTTCAGGGATATGGACGGATTTGTGAGCCAGCCTTCGGAATTCCCCTACTTTTTGTAAGTAGTTGGAGCACATTTTTATTTTAATTTAGCATGAAAGTAAAGCAGCTTACATACTTCAGAGATGGCTTTCTGATGTCAGTCAAGATCAGCAAATAGGAAAAATCAAGCTATTTATCTCTGAAACTGCTCCTGATTTTGAACTAAAATGACAATACAGATGAACCCAGTGAAGGCCTTTTTTATTAGGCCACTATGTCAGAGCATGGATGCAGAGGACAGGACAAAATTTTGTTTGAGTGATTAATAATGTCAAGCACTGACAATTAGAACCCAGGAGGTAGCTCTCAAGGACTTCAAAATCAGCACAGTGATTTGTATCTGTTCAGATTGCTGCAACACATGTAGAGATCACAAGCAAGAGTTAGAAGTGTTCCATACGGATCCAGCAAATCTCTAATTCACTAAACAAAGCACAGCTTAAGAGAGATACATGTCAATAAGTTTGAGATGAAGTAAGGATGAGCTTGTTAAACACATGAAAAATAGGACATGGACGCCATAATAGTATAAATTCATACATATGTGTGTTCCCCTAGCATGTGGGGACAAGCCTAGCAAGCCCTGATGAAGAACTGAATTGTAAAGGTCTCTTCATGGACAGAAGACAAAATAGTATAAGGCTACAACAGGCAGAGTTTGGTAGCAGAAGGAAAATCCTTACCCCTCTTTCCTGCTCATAGAAGGGAGGGAAAAGAATCACTGTTAAAACAACACTGGAGCCCCTTTGAAAAGAAGGGGTATAAAATCAACTTTGTTGCTACTTATTTCATATTAAATTTATACTCAAAATATTTTTTAAAGAGAATTGATTAGCAACTGTAAATATTAACACCATACTTGCTGCAACTATCACTTGTGTCATTATGTGAGGTAGACCTTATTGCAATACAATTTATCTCTCTAATTTGTGCACTTTGGAAGGCTTATATGACTTTTATATATTAGTAATATTAATTGCTAATAGCTATTGCCATGGTCATAAAATGAAAGATCTTCCAGCAATTGCATCTTTAAAGTACAAAGTGGAGAAAAATATTGCAAAGGAAAAATGTGTCAACTTCTCAAATCTTTGCAAAGATGTTTGCTGTGCTGCAACATGCAGATGTTGCAGCGAAAAAGCAACTACCTTTTGAAAGAACTGTAAATAATTTGACCATAAGATAACTAGATAAACTAGATAAGTTTGCTTATCTAGATAAACTAGATAAGCAAGATAAACTAAACTCTTGGTTCAAATCTGATGGGAAGGCCTGAGGCTTTGAAAAAATCTTTCTGAGCTTGAGAAATCTTAGACCATTTTGTTTCTGAGGTCTACATGGAATCACAAATCTTAAGAGGTAAATAAAGGCTTTTTGGACTTACTGGACACACAGTAATGCTCTGCTCCCACTGACTCATGCTCAGACTTTCTTCCAGTGTTGTGCATTTCTTCATCACCATGTCCCAGCCACAATAAGGATCTTGGGATCCAATGCATGCACTGTGAATGAAAACCAGTCACACAACATGAACATTTACCCTTGTCTGTACAGGCCCAATGATCTCTCAATAATCACAGGGTTTCTCTTCATATTTCATAGATTTAAAGCCTACAGTGAAAGCGATCTCTGTAGTGATGTGGCCAGATGAAATGACAAAGGAGAGAATAGAGAAAAACAAATCTGAAGGCTTATATAAAGCTTGGACTCCTTTTAAGTGCAAAGCTGAATATCCACCTGCATGAAGGATATTTAGTCAAAACTTAATATTGTACTTAACTGTTGTAGAACTGCAGTCACAGAACTTATTTACTATAGAACTACAGCAACTCAAAAAACATACATTTGCTGCTCCAGGTAAAAGATTCCATGTAAAGGAACATAGGTTCTCAAAAGGAAATTTGGGATAGAGGGAGGATTTCCCAAAACAATCTATAACTTAATCCTGGAAACAGGCTAACTGTTCCAACCAAAGTGCCAGGAAATTTTCTCTGAGAGATACTCCTTTCATGTCGTCATTTTTTTTTTCAAGTTACATTCTAAGCAATTGTCCCAGCCATCATGATATCTAAGCCTCATACTGTAATTTTTTTTTTTTAATTATATGGTTCAACAGGTTAATCACACCAACAGTTTCTCATCAGGCCTCTCCTTGTGGCTGTTCAATTCATGATGCAAGATGTATTCATGCAGTGAGGCAGAGCCTGGCTTAAATATTATCCTAAAACAAGAGCTACTTCCTTCTGCCATGTCCCCAGGCCTTGGCACAGTGCTTCCTTTCTGTTCTCCTTCCTCACAACTCAGATGGTTTTCTTATTCATGTGTTTTCGATCACTCAGATCACAAATAGCACTCAAAAGTATGTGTGTGTGTGTGTGTGTATGTGTGTGTGTGTGTGTGTGTGTGTGTGTATATATATATCTTCTTGCTTTTAAATAACAAGGAGAATAGAGGTAATGTCTTCTTAAAAGTTTATTTTTTGTTTCAATGTGTCATCTTTTACAACTATTTTCTTTCTTTTGAGGCATAACAGCACCTACTAATTTTGTACTGCTATGTCTAGATTTAAACAAAAACAACACAGACAACAGAGATAAATTTACAGATCGAAAGAGATTAAAGCTTTTAAGTTTGCAAATGTCAGAACTTCTATCTGAACAGTGAAATTTAAAGGGACTTTTACTAATCCACATTTCTGTCTCTGCTCTTCTCAAATCAACCAACATTTTATATTGATTTAATTTGTTTTTAATGCATCCCTCTCCAAGGAGAAAGCAGCAAATGGAACTGCACCAGTGCATAGATGAAATAACAAAACAAATTGTACTACATGGTTGCCACATTCTTATAAGTAAACTTTAAAGTTAGATACTATTTACCTTTATCCCCTTCCTCTTCACAAAACCCTGTCTAAATTAAAACCATTTTAGATATTACTGTTAGAACATTACGTAATTTTTAAAATTAGGATTAGATCTCTTAGCTGACAGAAAGATGCTTTCCAATAGAGACAGAGTAACTGGCACAATTGGATAATATATTAGCTATCTTATCTTAGAGCTAGCTTATGTTAGGTATCTTATCTTTCTCAAATTTGCATTTCATCAGATATGAAAATGAATGCACTGCTTGTTACTCCCAGTAAGCGCCAAGCAATATCCCTAACACTTGACATGACTTAATAAAGGTGAACTGGTTTATCCTAAAACTCCTGATACAACTTACACTAGGAGTGTAGAGAGTAGGTTCTCTCTACAAAACTATTCTACATGTTTTGACTTCTACTGCTTGATTTCAGTTTTCTTCCATGTCATCATTTACCATTTTTTGTTATCAAAAGTAAATTATCAAGTATGCCTTCTGCAAAGCATTCATTTGGCTGTGAAGATTTGGTAGATCAGGAAGATTTCTGATAATCTTGCAACATTTAAACACTAGATTATTACTAACTAGTAACAGAGGTGTAAGTTACACTGCTCTAAAGCAGGTTAGCAAGAGCAGTGTATCTACTGAGCTAGCTAGGCCTACCCGGTTCCAATTATTGTCCACTGCAATCCATACACTTTGTTTATTAGGAACTGAAGTGAGGGCTCCATCTTACTTCACATAAATCAGATTCCTCACTGGAATATAAAGATAAAAGACTGCATTAAGTTCCAAAACCATTGTGCCATTCATGTCTAAATGGATAAACAAATCTGATACTAAACAGCTATGAACAGGTATCTGTCAGTGGATTCATTATTACTGGTTTAGCACATATACATGCAATGAAGAAGGGGGATCTACAGAGAGAGGTGGCTGATGCCAAAGAATATAAATGTAGATATACAATTTACAGGGTCCACTAGGCTCAAACTGAGATGCATATGAAATATTCAGAGTCTTGTCCAAATGTTCCCTGTAATGTTAAGAAAAATCAAAGCTTTTAATCATCTCTGCCACTCTGTGTGGGACTGCTACCGCTTGCTCCTACTTCCATTCCTTTAAGACAATTGGAATAGATCTAGGTATGATTCAGTGTAGCAGCATACAGTGACAATACTAGTCTTAAATCTACAAGCTGCTCCCTTCAAAGCCAGAGCCAGGGACTTATGTATTATTTATTTAGTGAAGGGTTTATAACTCACAGCTTTTTGAATATAGATGCTTGCAAGTTGCTCTACCATGATTCTGGGAACAAATATGAAAGCCAGCTTTCAGAGAGCTGTCTCCACAAGAGAACGGAGGCTTGGCATTCACGGGAAAGAAGTAAGAACTGACGGATCCCAGGTCCCCGTCCATGGTCAATCAGTGACGACACAGTTTCCAAACCTCTGGTTAGGAGGTAGGTGCCAGGGCATTCGCCAGAAGCAAACCCACGGTTGACAAATAGGCTCCAAAACTCTGAGTTACCTACATTACAAGGCTTTGGGGAAAAACAAGAGATTTGGGGATTCTCCTACAAGTTCATGTGAGAAAATTAAAGGCCTCTTTTGAAACTTTATTTCTATGTATCTTTAATAATAAATATGACCCTATACTGAGAGATGTATATACTAAGGGGGTGTGCATATGTGTATATAAAATGCATTTATCTCTCTATCTAGATATGTAAATTATGAGTTACATATAATGAAAAAAAAACAAAACAAGACAACAACAAAAAAACAAACTCAGCACTTGCCATAAGGTCAACAATGAAATAGGGTCAAATTTACCTTTCAATGTTAGTTTTAATTTGTAATAACTACAGAAGCATTTCTACCATAACAAGTATTTTGAAATTAAATAGGATGAGGCAGACAACAACACCCGCATTAAGTTGCACAGGTTTTCCAAGACTGAAAACATTCACAGAAGCAAGTCCTTCAGATCTAAAACCACTTTGTGGAATCAGGGCTGCAGTTCATACAGCCACAGCAAGAATACTCTCGCTCTCAGATATCCAGGTCCATAGCAGACTCCCAACAACAAGAAAATCTCCACAAAGAGATCAAGAGCTACAAATCATTCTCATGAAAAAACAACTGATGTGTAATGCAGAGCACTACAGGGTGAGATGCACAGTGTATGCGCTGCCTATCGGGTAGCAGTCCTGTATAGGACATCTTAAATTATTTAAAATAAAAATCTTCCAAACTTCCACACATTTTTCAGCTTTCAATCCTTTTAACTTCTCTCTTCAGAAAAATTACCCACTAAATATCAGACAAATCAGTGAAACGACCTCTTGGAAAATGAGTTGCCTTAAGCATGTAAATTAATTTGCAATAAAAACTCACCAGTAGCCACATTGGACTTAAAATTCCCTAAACTTAAACTTCATTTTTTGGCATTGTTTAAAGTAAAGAAATCACAACATGGGAAAACCACAAGCCTGTTTTAAATTTTTGTTTCTTAGGTCACTTCCAAAATAATAACTACTCATAAAATCTGTTTTTCTTACGACTTTGCAAATTAAAGGAAAAGACATTTTCCTTTCCCCCCTTAAAAACATTGCCTTAAACATACTGTGGGCAGGCTGTAAATTCCTAGTTGTTTATCAAAATTCCTGCAATAAAATGCATGCAAACAGAGATTACACAAATGTTTGACCATACAGAAGAGTTTTTCAGTCCAACAAAATATGAATGCCCAGTTTGTCTTTGATGGGTGTCATAGACTAGAAAGACAAAGACGCTTTCTGCAAAAACCTTGGTTTTCAGAGAAGAAACACAAAATACAGTTCAGCCTCTAATCTATATATCTTGGATTGATTCCATTTCCAGTGGAATTTTGGAATGAGGAAGACTTCCAGTTGTTATTTATTGCATAGTTTTATTATCCAGTAATATTTTAAACATATAATGTACAAATATCCTTTTTTTTTCTTTTACACATCAGAGAAGTCATATTTGCACAGTTTTTAGCAGAGAGTACTATTTGTTCAGAAGTTAGATATAAATTCCAATTAATTAGTTTTCAAGACTTCTAAGCCTTGAAATCTATCTTTGATCAGGAACAATTCCTGATGACTTGCTTGAGAAGACTAAGGAGCACATATGACATAAACTTTAATTGCCCCTATGCCTACTACTGATACACTGAAAAAATCCAGTGCAAATTACAACCTCAACAAATTTGCCAAATTTTGCTACAGCTGCCAATGACAGAGATGACTGGTTCTTTTGTTTTAGAGGACTGAGTCCTTACCCTTTACGTCTTGCTCCTTATCACATACATAAAGTCTTGAAAGCCAATAGAAAGAACTGCAGTTTTAGAGATCTTAATAGTTGTGATAATTATTTTATTATGTCCAATTATGGTTAATTAGCAGTACAAAGGTCAGCTGTACTTTATGCTCGGCCTACCCAACTCTGAAGAAGTGCAGGGAGCTGGAGAATTTGTAGTGAAAACTGTTCCTCCAGCAAATAGTGTTGCTGGTCTTTTGTAAAATTATGATAAGCACGGGTGAAAAGCAATACCCAGGTAATAACACCCTGGTTAAATCAGAAGCATTTTCTGTAAGGACAGCCAAAGCAGGGCAACTCTGCATAGGGCATATTTGATGATGTCAGAGTGCTTCTTCTGTTGCACAAAAAGCTTTCTGGTCAACTGTTTGCAATAATTCACATAAGGCAAACTTTTTTTTTTTTCCTCTTAACCAATTCTTGAAAATAGCAGTATTACAGCAGGACTTTCAAAATACTCAGCCATCGTCACAGCTCTGAGGGAGACATCTGCCGTGCAGACTGCTAGCCTAAATAAGTAAGAAGTGGCAATTCATAAACAGTGAAAATAAACATTGTGGCATAAGGGCAAGTGCTGAGCAACTCTACCCAAAGATAGGATAATGGGCTCTGCTTGTGATATTCTCTGCTGCCCCAGTATTGAAAGATACAATGAACTGTACTTAGAGCAATAGAAAAAAAAATCAAATTCCTTTTCAAATGCAAAATAATCTTTTCAACTGCCTTTGATAACAGCAACTGTAGGAGCAAATGCCTACAAAAGGAAAAAAGGATTACGTAGAGCTGAGCTGATGCTGGTGGAATAGGACTTCAATCACACAGAATGTTCATCACAGGCAACCATCAACCAGAATAACTATCCCAGTTATAAAAGTACTGGAGGAATAGATTTATAAGGAACTATTCATGACCTAAATAGCATAGCACACCAGAGTGACAATTAAGGGGACACGATAAACTTCTAATAAAGATAATAACAATGGGCTTTAGAGGTTGGCACAGGAAGGTAAAACAAGGAATGCTGAAATAAAAAATCTTTTTTATATAAAGAAAAAATAGACAATCTCAAGAAAGTTATCTTGACATTGAGATAATAGATTATGGAATAGTCTACCTAACAGAAAGACCAAAATCACATTCTGAAGACGACACACAGTCTGAAACTTTTGCAATAAAACTAAACAAAAAGATTAGAAAAGATTAGACTCTGAGCCCTCTGCCACTGACACAGAAAAACAGATGAACTAGGACTTCTTCAGATTTTTGGCTTTTTAAAGGAAGTTATTTATATAGAAGCATGCTCTATTTCTCAAAAATTATACGAAGCAGATATTAAAAACTATACATTGACCTTGATCTGTGGAAGAAACTCCAGTTTTATTGATGGAAGTTCAGTATATAGCCTTGGTGCAGTTATACAGTCCTAAGCATGATAAATGTGAGTAGATAAAATTAAAATAATCAAAACCAAAGAATCACAATGCTCCAAGGTAACTTGGAGTATTGGTATCTTCGTCTATCAATCTTTTTCCCTAGATAAGATTTTCCTCTAATTACCATTTGCTATAGTATAGAAGTAGCAGTTGGCAAGCAATAACAAGAATTTGAGTAATGCAGTGACTAAGTTTCAGGTTAGGCTTTTATTGTCTAGTCAAATTCACAGCCCCGAGTAAAGTACCTACATTTTCGCTGCATATACAGAGCCAAATATCCTCCAAATCCAGCACAATGAGCCAGAACAGCCTAATCAAGTCAAAAGGGGCAGGTAAGAGAAAGATTAAGCCTGGGTTATCTGTAGGATCTCAGTTCCTAATGATGGATGTATGAGAAGATGCCATATTTCATCTAGATCACAGGCCAAAATCCTCTCCTTCCTCACAAAATAGAAAGCGAAGGAGAGAGAATTGGTGAACTTCTATTTACTGGGAAGAAAGCATGGAGGGTAACCCTTCTGGTGCAGTGAATACTTAGTTATTCCAAGCAAAGTGATACAACTACAGAAGGTATGACTGAGAATCCTCATGAAGAATAATTTAACTCCCTTGAGTAAGTCATGTTGATGGGAGATGGTAATTAATATTCCTCTGGGCAGAGGAATAAATTATCAGTGGAGCAGCCACCAAGAGATGAGACTTGTTCTGTTTAGCAAAATAGGGACAGCACCGCTTCTTCCTTTCCTCAATGCTTTGGTACAGACCTTAATGCTCAGAGTTTCATACCTCATTAATACTATATGCACTAAGGTGTGCTGAATTTGGATGCAGCCTGGAGTTGTTTCAAGTGGAACACAGGCTTGGTGCTAATACAGGACATCAAGCTATTGAGATCTTTGATTTTATCATTCCTACCATGCACATAGTCCCTAAGAAGATAAGGGGTAACAGCCAGTCCTACTAAATACATCTGTATTCATAAACAGATGTATTCATGAAAACACATTCAACATCTTGCATAACCAGAATAACATAATCATCTCACTGGCAGAAGGGAAGAGAGAAGCACAAGAATGTCGCTAAACTTTTTCCCTTCTGATATACAGACATGCACACACACACACACACACACACACACACACACACACACACACACACAAACAAAAGCCTATGTCCTTCACATAACCAAGTCATTAACCAAACCAAAAGGGGCTATGGTACCACCAAATATCCTGTTTCAACTAGCTACAAAAAAGAAAACTGAACCTTGTCACTGTGATAGATACAAAATCAACCAGTAGTTTGATGTAGAGACTGGCCTACAGTTTTTCTTAAAGTTAGTTTTGCATGGTGTTCAATGGGGCTTTGAGTCTCCTATCACTTCTATTTTAGCAGAAAAGAATTGGGAACCAACTTTTTTAAAGCAAAGATAACTCAGTGCTGCAATATAAGAGACGGGATAAATGAAAAGGGCTTGTACATAACAACTTCCCCTTCCCCATGCCCATCCAGATTTGTAGAGCAGAATCTGATCACCTGAAAATATCCTAAATTTATCTGTGAATTTTAGGCTTTAAGTATATTACATCAGTAGCTATGTTGCACATTATCAGATATTTATCTCCAATATAAACTATTCCCTGCTGTGTCATTTGTGCAATTCATATTCTGTATGATGGCATTTAAACACCAATACAATTTCTTGAGAGTCTCATCTTATGCTAGCAAGCTAGTTTGCTAAGGGAAATCCTCAGAGGCTGTTCTGATGAGCAGCGCACATAGAGAGCCACGGTTACAGAGCAGCAAATAATCTGCAACCACTTTGCCTTCCCGCTTTCCCTGCAAAGCCAACACACATTTTTCTCCAAGGAAGCTCAGTGATCCTCCATACCTGTATGTTTTGTAGAAGAGACATCTCTTCAGGGGCACCTTCACCACATGCTCTTGCAGGCCCACAAACAGAACACTCTGGCTGTGCAGGATCTGGAGGCTCCTGATGGGTTCCCTCTGACTCGCTGGCAAGAGTTCAATTTCCTCGAGCAGGCAGCTGCTGGATGTTTGGTTCATTGGGGCAAGCACTTTCTTAATAGTGCCATAATCTGCAAAGGCAAGATGAAAATTAGTGACTCCATTCAGTGCCAGTTAGCAAATCATCTTCCATTCTGGATGTTTACAAAGAAGCTTAAGTTGTGGGGCATTAACTGGAGTTTTCAAAATTGCTTACAATGCAATGAAAAGGACCTGAAAATAATGATCATTTTTTATATAAGGTAAAAATGCAAAAAAAAAAAAAAAAAAAGTTTATTATTGCAGGACAAGCTTCACATCAGTAGACAGTAGAAAATAAGCATTGCAAGTTTGGTTATTATGAATGCATATTCATAAAATATATTCATGAGATGGATTATTTACTTATTTTAACAAATTGTAGTGCACTTCATGATGTTTAAAGTAGTTTACAAAACAATGAAGTCAATTACTTCCTTAGTCTATTTTAAAATTGAAAATGTTAAAAACTCTGGGTTTTAAACATGCAGAGTATTTAATGTGTATGAATATATGTACGTCCTTCAGGCTGAGTTGTGAAACACCACACTTACTTGGGCAGCATTGTGGGTCACACTGTCAAAGGGAGTAAAATCTTACCCAAGATCTGCTTGTGTCTCAGTAGGCTTCCCTCCTCCTGATCCTCCATATTCTATCTCTGGTTACCTGTCCTGTGGGCTTTGCTCACGAAACTATGATATTTAGCGAGGATATATAGTTTACAGCTCCCTCAAATGATACTCGACTAAACTGAAGCATTACAGCAGTACTTTCATAATCAAAGCCAGGCATTTTGCTCCAGTGTTTCCAATTCTATCACAATCATAATATTACAAATACATACCATCCTCAAAAGTGTGGTATGTTCAGCACTGTTCATGCCACAGTTGTAAAGAAAAATGGAGTAGGGAAACAGATAAGTCTCAAACACAAATCTGAGGCATTGACTTTTTCAGACCTGTCAGAATCCTTCAAGTGAGTGTTTACTTTAGAATTACAATGCCTATCCACTTCTGCCAAGGAATAGCTAGAGTGAAAGAAGAATAGTAAACACAGACCTTCCTAATGGATCTAACTTCATTGTCATGGATATAGTGAAAGATCCAATTTCATCACAAATGTCTACAGTGAGTCCAACAGCTATTTAAGACTTTGAATGAATGGCATCTTCACATCCTGAGACCATGACTTACTGGAACAGAGCCAGACACCTGACAGCATTGGTTTCCACTGAGGATGACCGAGTATATACAGAAGTAGCATGATGCTAACCAGACTGAGCAAATTAGGCAGTCTTTTAACTTGTACTGCCGTACAAAGAGATCCAAAGAGATCTGCAAAACCGGGAACTGCATGCTAGAAATCTAATCACTGTGAATAAAGATGATGAAGAAGGAAAAATCCTAACTAAAACACTACTCTGCAATATACTGGAGTCCATTAAGAACTGAACTGAAACCCCAAGATGAGTCTAAAGACAGAAAGCTTTTAGAATACATAGTCCATAATGAACAAGATGATAATTGGACAAAGTTAGAGAACAGTGTTCTCTAAAATTGAAAAGCTAAGTCTGATACATAAATGGTATAAAAATAGCCAGCAGAATGTTGTACTACAACAACAGTGTCATTGAAATGATTATTGAATTTGTAGTGACAATTGCAAATGACAAGAGAAAACAAACTCACAAAACAAATACTAAAAACAACAAATTAATAAGCTTGGCTTTTTTTTTTTTCTCCCTACAAGAAATAAAAATACTCATAGAAGCTGTAGCAACTTCTCACTATTGAAAAGAATGAACATTTACACAAACTATTGTGTTATACAAGACATCTGACTTCTTCAAGTAAAGGCATCTTTTACAACTAAGCAAATGCAGGGCAGTATAGGAGGGTATGTACTTACTTAAAAGAAGAAAAAAAAAATCTACCTGTTCCTTTTAAGATGGGAAACAGTTTCAGTCTTAAGTCTTGCCAAATTGGACAGCACGACAAAGTCTAACTAAATATTCATTGTGATATGCTGCCATAAAGCACTCTGACCATTGCAAGAAGCTTCACATTTGCAGGCTCTGGTCCTCATGTGGGACTTTAATCATCCTAATATCTGCTGGAAGGACAATAGAGCAAGGCATTAGCAACCCAGGAGGTCCCTTAAAAGCACTGATGACAACTTCCTAACACAGGTGACTGAAGAGCCAATGAAGGTTCGATGGACCTCATGCTTACAGATGAGGAAGAACTGGCCAGTGATAATGAAAGCTGGGGGCAGTTTTGGCTGCAGCGACCATGAGATGGTTAAGTTCAGGATCCTGTGGTGAGGTAGGAAGACCAAAAGCAGAATCCCAGTACTACATTTTAGGAAAGTGGACTCTGGCCACTTCAGGGACCTTCTTTGAAGAATTGCACAGTTCACTGCCCTGGAGGGAAGAGGCATCCAAGAGAGCAGGCTGACATTTAAGGATGACCTCTGCCATGTTCAAGAGTGGTCTATACCAACAAGCAGAAAATGAAGCAAAGGGAGCAGAAGGCCTTCATGGATGAACAAGGAGCGACTGACTGCACTCAAACTTGAAAAAAAGGAAGGCGCAAGAAGTGGAAACAGGCACAGGCAGCCCAAGAGGAATACAGAGACACTGTCTGAGCATGCAGGTCAGGAGAGCTGAAGTTTTCTAAGTTGTATGATTTACTAGCAAAAGAAACTTGTAAATTGGTCTGTTATATCCTCAGGCTCTTTGTGTGCTTCTATTTGTGACCTTACGTGTATTCCTGAACACTGGGCGTTTCTTTAGATCTGAAATCCCATTGCTTACACATATCAAGAAAAAGTCAACAATCAGCAAAAGCTACTGTAAGTTATAAACTGAAAATAGTCCATGTGAGAGGAACTACAAAAGGCCTATTAGGAGATTTGCACAATGTTCCCAGAAAACATTGTTTAAAAAATTAAGATGTCTAGTTTATCATCCAGATGCATACACTATAATTAAAGAAATGGAGAAATAGATCAATACAAAGAAAAACAGCTGTCAAAAGAAGGCACAGAAAATGGAGGCTAAAATTATACTTAGCACTTCAAGTGCCATTGGTAATTGAGCCTGAGTAAGGTATCATCTACACAAGAAACATGCTATTCTATGTATTTTATATGAAAACAGCTTAATTTTCCTCATTTATACCTGTCAACATAATAATCAGATTTGTTGTTTTAAACAAAAGCTTTAAATTAACATATGGACATTTGAAACAACTACAGATTACATAGGTTTTCAAAGCATGTAATTTGATACACACTTTTGAAAACAGTATTTATTAACTGAATTTTTCCTTATACACTGCCTTTTTCCTATTATTTATTGGATTCAAAGTATTTTGTCAGTGGGAAAATCAGAGCATTTAGACAATAAATCAATGCTGAAATGAAAAAAAATGTGTCAGTGCTAAACTTGTATGTTTTATATATTCTCTTTTTATAAGTAGTGCTTACATTTCCTTGTACAACATTCAAACAGGAAAAAATGTATTAATATGGTCTTTAAGGCATAGTTCTTTCAGATAAATGAGTTGTCAAACATAAAACTGTTGTACAGAAATACAGAACATTCAAAATGGAAAAAATAAAAATAAAAAAAAATTAAAAAACCACCCTGAAAGAAAACCCTATCACAAGAAGAACATGCATTTAACAGGGGAAGATTATTCTTCTGAAAATATTAGAGAGTATGAGAAAAATTACAGAAAAAAAGGCTCAGGAACAGCTAATGCAGCATCTGGTTGTGCCTACAAAGGGATTGTGCAATCTCTGTAATATCAAAAGAGATAAATACAGTCCAAGTAGAATACGAGAGGATTTAAAATTTGTTGCTCTTTATAAAAATAGTTTTAAAAATAGTTTTAATCATCACTATATATGGATAATTTAAACCTTTGCTATAATCTATTTATTCAATATGGAAGTGGGATAGAAGTTGATCTAAAGTAAGGGCATTTTTTTGAAGATGAGAATTGTGAACTTTCTCTGTTACTTAATCTGTCTGTCTTCTGGTTTCTGAGGTACGCTTGATTCCCAGAAATAGGTTTTATCACACTACACCCAAAAGGACAAGTGCGGCTGAAAGGACCGAGCTTTAACAACTTTTCCTCTAAGAATTAACAATATATTCTTGGTAGCTGTACTACCTGGACCTATAATGTATAATGACATAATGATAAGAAATAAAAAAGAACAGGTTGATTTCAAAATTCCCATCTTTATATAGACAGTTTTGCCATAAAAATACAAACACATTTTAGAAGTAAATTGATCAAATTTTATCCCATGTTCCAGAAAAACAACCCAACCATGAAGTAAAAAAATTAAATAGGGAATTTTTATGATTCATCAAGGCATGAATTTCAAACTAGCAATCTTTATTTTCAGAGCTGTTTCTGTGTGTTAACATTTTGTATTTCCGTTTGAAACCAAACTATCATTTGAACAATCTGGTCAGTCTCCTAGTTATGATGATGTTCATTTTTTTTTTAATTTTAAAGTATGTTTCATTATAATAAAATACATCCAAGGTTATTTTTCAACCAGCATCAGGCAACCAAACCCGGAAATTTGAAAATCAGTTTTGGAATCATGAAAGAGAATAAAAACTATGATAAACATAGGCAGAATTTCAACAAAAAAACACTCGCTATTATAGCTCATTATCATGATGAAGACGGTAACAAGACAATAGCAGTTGTTAATAGAAACACAGATATAAAGCACTTTCACTAGCTTAAAAAGGCAACAGCATATTTTTAAAACAAAAGCTCTGAAACACGTTCTAGTTGGAAAAGCAAACCAAAAAATAGAATTTTGTTGCAACTTCCTGGGAAACACTGTTAGCTGTTATATTCTGCCTTAATAATATGCTTTATTTTTAATCACTAAATAGGCTAAATAAAATGTCTGATACTCTCTGCAAAATCATTTATTCACAGGAAATAGTTTGGAAATCACAAACTTTCTCAATTGTCGTAGCTTTCCTTTTTAGGACTCCATTTTAGGACCCTGCTTTCTGTTGGAGAAAAGTTGCATGTGCAACCTGGAGCACTCCTAAATCCCTCCTGGATGCTTAACTTCTGGTCTAACTGAAGTTCTTAGACCCAATTCCCTACTTCTTTGCTTGTTCGTTTGTTTTTGTAGTTCAAAGGCAAAACAGCTTACAAGCCACAATACACCAAATCAGTCATACTTATAGCTGGATCATTACGACATCATCAGAGCATCCCACGAAATCGAGCTCTATGACACATAAATGAGTGATGTTAGATTAATAAAAGCTAAATTCTGGGGCTTGAGAAATCTTTCAGTTTGTTCATGTGAGAGCTTAGCCTAGAACAGTGAAAATGTGATGTTCTCAGAGGTTTTGGACTCCCATGTAGTAAATAAAATACCAGATCCTTTACTGTTGTAGGTCTGCTGCAGAAACAAAACCACAGATTTATTTTTTTTTATATATATATATATGAATCCATTTTGAAACCAATCACTGTCTTTCCATGCCAATTTTCAAAAGGGCTTTGGATTTCAGAGGCTGTTTATTTATTTGTAATATTTGTAGAGAGTAAACACAAATCTAAGAATCCTAGGTCAAAATGGAGCACAGATTTTCATAGCTTAAAAGCTGTTGGAGAAGTGCACACAAAAGTACACTTATCGATCGTCTGTAAATATTTTTAGCGAAAATTAAAAAAAGTCGACAAAAAAGCCAGGAAGGAAACACTACCAGATTTAAGGAAAGGCATTTTCTCAGCTAATTAATCAAAGTTTCCTATCTACCATCACTATATGCTGTTTATGGCATCTTCACACATATACATGCAGTTCTCTGGTGTATTGACAATTAAAAAGAAAGTGTTAAAATAGTGTGTGCATGATTTCTACACATTTTAATAAAAGCTATATGCAAATTATTTAAAAACAGTTCTACCCTACACCCTTTGGTGCATAACAGTTTCAAAGCACAGACAGTATTTAGCTTACTTACTATCAAGAAATATTTGGCATTTTCTATGAATAAAGTACTGACGGCACCACTTGAAAATAAAGAAAAGTCATAGATTAACATATTCTCTACTAGGTAAAAAACAAACAAATGAAAACCTGCATTTTTTTCTTTTTTTTTTTTTTTTCAATTTTCAGTTGTAATGAAAGCACTTTTTAAAATAGT
Organism: Nothocercus julius; assembly: GCA_013398735.1. Classification (NCBI taxonomy): domain Eukaryota; kingdom Metazoa; phylum Chordata; class Aves; order Tinamiformes; family Tinamidae; genus Nothocercus; species Nothocercus julius. Next base: position 1,538,602 of record VZSV01000127.1, on the reverse strand, counting down.
CTATGAAAAAACAAGAATTGCAATATTTTAGATTCATCTCCGTTATCTTTGGCTTGAACTCTGTTTTTACTCCTTCTTTCCTATTATATTTCAAGTAAATGTTAATGAGCTTCCCAATCCTGGAAATTAACATGAATTAAAGCAGAAATAAGATACATTGTTGATAGTGCCTGTCAACAAGGAGGTATGATGGTGCCCAGGTTTTTCAGAGGGGAAATCATTTGCCTGTCAACAAGGAGGTATGATGGTGCCCAGGTTTTTCAGGAGGGAAATCGTTTAAATTCATATTTAGATACTGAAAGGTCCAATTTTAGCCATAATGCCCTAGTGGCTATTCCAAGAGAAATTCAATTGCACCTCCAACTAATGGAGATTTTGACTACATATCAACCTTCAAATGTATTTATTTTATGAAAGGAATATGTATGGCCAATGTTCTCTGCATGCAAATTAGAACTGCTGCTTCACAGGGTTTTTCTGAGTGAAAAAAAGTACAGATCCAGATACTCATTTTTCTTAGCTAAGGAGCTTTCTTCAAACAAAAACTATGTGTTTGGTAGGACAGAGGAATATGCAAGTTAATGGGAAACAGTGTCCAATAGTGAACAAAATAAAGACAAAATAATCTAACATTGCCACATTTTCTTGAAAATATTCAGATTATTTGTACATTGGAGATTAGCTCCCATTCTTCCAAAAAGAAATTAATTCTGAATTCTCAAATATAAAAAATTTGGAATATACCTGTCAAAGGAATTTGGGAAAACTACCACCTCAATCTTCTATCTTTCTCAGAGAAAAACATCAAGAACATATTCAATTTGCAATTGAATCAGCAACTATTTCTGCTGGCAGCTGTCATGAAAATGTTAGATACCTATTTTAATGCAGATAAGATCTGCTACTCCTCAAAATACAATAGGTTGTAAACTTGTATGAAGATTTTAAGTTTATATGAAGGATTCCATTAAGAATGTTCCTTGGAGAGCAGCAGCAGCAGGAAGGGAGGAACAAGGTGATCAACCCCGCTCCTGCTTACTTGAACATCCTGCAAACAGTAAGCATCTTTCATGTCCTCAGGGAACTTCAGGGAGTATTTAACCTCCATAGTAGTCCCTACAGCTGGAACTGGAGCCAAGGCAGCGTCTTTCTGTTTGAATTCTCTACGTGTCTGGCCAGGGAGCTGTGCTCCTTCTCCTTGGCCAAATGAGCCCTGAGCTCTTTCTGCAGGTTAAACCCCCTTCAGACAGTGGAAGCGAGAGGCTGTTACATGTCCAGAGCAGCCATTTATCCAGGGGATTATGCATTCAACAAGGAGGTGGAAGAGATGTCTTTAAATTTGTACTTTAAACTACGGCCAAAATAAACTGCACATGTTCTATGCCTTTAAACATAGTTACTCTATTTGAAAATAGCAGATACTACAAAAATGCACATCATCTGTGAGTATTTATTATGAGGATGTTTTTACTAAGAAGCCCACATACTTTTTTAGGTCCCAAATACTTTGGTCTATGGCATACAAATTCTTTTCTAAATCTGAGTATTATCACAAGAAACAAGTTTATAAGGAATACTTTTGTTTAGACTCAAGCCCCATGCTCCAAAAGCAAAATAAAGCCAGGCATGAGCTACACATGAATAACATATTCTAGAGAAGCCCTATTTGACAATGTATTGTAATCACACCTATACTTGTTGGCAATGTTAAATTTTTCCTGAACTAAAAAATTCACATGCACACCCAACACTTAAAGCCCTGTGGTAAAGCAGACATAGGTCATATGAATTCTAAAGGTACAGAATGGGAAACATTACCTCTGTCAAGATATGTGTAACTTTGGTCATGTAGATTTTGAAATGAAAAAGAAATAAAAGTTGGAACTGAATAAGACAATTACACTGAAAGAAACCTGAAAAGCCGACATTTCCAGAAGTTTCAGGAAACCTGGGGATAGCAAGAAGAGAAAGCACTTAAAATTTAGGAGTGGCCTGAAAAAAAGGTTTAATGATTGTTACCACTGGACTTCTTAAATAGTGGAGATGAGCATCTTTGAAGAAATGTGCAACCTCAATCCAAAGTACCAGAGCAGATAATAAACAATGGCAGTTAATTGCAAGATAAACAGGTTCCTCTGATTTAGGGCTTGTTACCTGACACAGCCCTCCAGTGAAGAATGCCACACTGTACACAAAGGATAATAATACTATAGACTACAGACCCTGGCTCACTAACAGTCTCCCAAAGTTGATATATATTAACTCTGATTGGATCTGACTGGACAAGGAGTGCTTATTGCTGCTATTACTTTTTATTGCCTTCCATTTGTGCCACCACAATAATAAATACCTACTACTACTAAAGCACTCTATGAATATGATAGCATTTTCCCACTGGAAAAATCTGCCAGAGCCCAGATCAAAAAAGCACTTAAACGCACAAGTAGAAAAAGATATTCTGAAATAATAATCCACAATGAATCTTGTCTGATTTCTTGAGTCATATGTGGCTGTTTTCACCGGAAATGTCAGAAAGGCGCTTAACTACCAATCCCAAAGTATCGTCACCTTGGCTGACTTGAACCTCTCAGTGACTCTTCTTATCCTCTCTACCGTAGGCCCACCATACACGCGTCTACACCTCAGCTCCCAAATGAGCCAAATCCAGTCCATATTTACTGAAAACAGGACATGCCAGCAGCAACTTCACTGGGAAGCACAACTACAACTTTTTCAGAAATAGAGAACGAAGGACTGCTACTGTCATTCATTTTTTTTATATTATATAACTTGAAGGAGCAAACGGAAAAGAGACATATACAAAGGTGGATGACACTAAGATCCCTTCCCAAGGAGATGGTCATCTCCCAACTCTGACATTAAAGAAGTAAGAGCCATAGTACATTATTATGTACTTAAATTATATTCTTATATAACAGTCTATGTGTTTGGGCATGTGGCAATGATCTGGACAGCCGACCCAGTCTTGTGCTTCAAGTTTTCTTTTCTTTCTCCTAGACAAGTGATTTAACCACCAAGTTGATGGTGGTCACTCCTATTCCTCCTGAAGTTGTGCAGCTGTGCAACAAATTTGCAAGAGTCACAGAATGAGAAATAAAAATAATAAAGGCATTAAAATGAAGAAGAATGAATCCATTGGCAAGCGAGTCTGCTCCAGATGCTGTTTCTAACTTTTAAGCAATGATCTGGCAAAGAAAAAAGCAGATGGGATCTATCCATCTGTTTGTGAATCTTCCTACAGGTTATGTGACTCCTCACATACAGGCCACAGCCTTGAGAAGAACATTTTCTTACATTATGGTGAGTCTTCCACGTCACAGAACAGAATAAGAAAGGTGTATTTTTATTGAGAAATTCTGTTAGTGATGAGGATGCAACATGTTCTGTGAGTAGAGCTGGATGAAAAAACACATTCACAAATGCCATTATGAAAAAAAGACCAATGATTACTAGTGACACTATATTAGCTTAGTCACCAACATTCAGATACATTGAGGTTTACTGGAAAAAATGTTGCAGAATGAAGATGGTCATAAACGTCAACAAGTCATGAATTTATAGTTGGTTCAAAAGTCAAACTTCCCCAGGATATGTAATGCTAATTCCACTCTTTTCAAAACTAGAACTGAGTCTGCTGACTGGCACTGCACACTACATGGGGCAAAAGAAAGAGATGACAGAAGCCTTAGCTCTGAAGAACAGTAAAGCAGGAATCCCCAGTAAATGCCACGTCAGACACCTTTTCCTCTTTCAGCTCCAAATGCTGCATACTAGAATTAGCTGGGAAATAGCAAATGAATGTGTGAGTTAGCAAATATGGTCTCCCTGCAAGAAGAGGCAATAGCCCCTTCAAAATTGGAAAGAAAGAAGGAAAGGCCTTTTGGTAATTCTAACTTTACATAGTAGTCAGGCAGGATTTGAACATTCAGTGTTAGTAGGACAAGGTCTTGCCTCTTTTTAATGGAAGGCGGTGACTTAAAATCTTTCCCCTTTCTAGCCAGCGTACTGGCCTTGCTAACATATTTTCTGACTTCCAGTGGTGAGACAGAAGTTCACACACCATAGAAGTTCTTTGGACATGTATTTACATTCTTTGGCCAATAGAACTGGGCAATTATAAAGAAATAATGATAATCTGTGAAGAGGAAAAAAAAAAAAAATCTTCTACTTTATTTGTCCCACGAGAGAACAGCCAAAAATACCATCTACTTGCAGCAGGTGATTCACAAACATGCTAGCTAAAATATGAACAAATTCTCCAAGTAAATGTCAGCAATGAACTAATCAAAATCACAACCTATATATGAGTTGATCATAATGACAAAAAAAAGTCTATAAATAAGTGGTGGGTAATTTGTGAAATGAATAAAGAACTATGGTTCTCACATATAAATTGCTGTCAATGAATAATTTAATGTCTCCAGTTAGTGGAGATCCATTTATCAAGAACTTCTTTAGTAGTACAACTTGAGCTTGCAGAATAACATCTCTATGTTAAGTGATAAAGTCAAGGGAAATCAGTACTACTGCATACTTAAAATTCTGGGTTCGATTCTCCAGAGCCCTGCACTATTATTTATAGTTGCGCAGACGGTGCTGCAGACATGACTTTCCTCATCTGGTAGTATTTTAAAGCCACTTTGCCCATCACAGCTGATGCAATACACAGGATCGGCCTTTCAGTGTTTAAATTGCAACAGCTAAGGTTCAGACGACTCGTCTTTATTTTTAGAGGCATTACATATGGAAAATAAAACAAATACTCTAAAAGGAGTATGTAACACGACCTAAGAGATTAAATCACTTGATGCTCTTTATGCTCTTGATGCTCTTTAAGACATTGAAAAATATTATCTAAAAATAGAAAACAATGCTAAATTGTTATCAATTACAGACGTTTACATACCAAATTGTAACGTGTAATTTCTGGGGAGGAGAAAGGCTGGCTATAATGCATTTTTAAAAGGTATAATACCTAACAGCTCAGGAGTTGTCACTGATATCTCTGATACCATCAACTCAATTTGTAGGGAAAATATTGTCATGCACCCCTAGCCTCATCAGAAATTGGAGCATGTCCACCTTATATGCCCAACAGGGCTGGTCACCAACAATCTTCCCTCTTTCCATGTCTATATTTGCATCCATGTCTATATTTGCAGTAAAAGCCAGCCACATCAAGCCTGGACCACATTAGCTTCACTAAAGGGTAAAAACTTTCCACTTCTTTGTCATTATCCCTCACCAGTACTTCAGGGGATGTAATTTAGCTCTGCATATTTAAAATAAAGCACTGATGAGAAAAAGTTATAGTTTGGGGAGTACTTTGAACACAGCAGTGACTCACATGTACCTTTTGAAACTGTATCCAAATAGATTTTGGTAGGAAAAAAAGTGTTTTCGCTTCAAGTTTAATATAAGAATGACACTTACCCTTTGAATTTCCCCAATTTTATTGGAAAAAAAAATCTAATCAAACCTCTGATGTAAATGTAGGCATGATTAGCATATTAGCATAAATCCCAGAGTGAACAATAGACTCTTGAGGGCAAATCGATGCAACTCTTTTAAAGGTTTGCAGGAAACTGTCTTCTGGTAATATTATTAAGACAGTTTACTCATTCATATTGTACAAAGCTAAGGTTTCCCTTTATCGATGTAGTGGTCAGTGTGAGAGGAGCAGAGAATAAAATCATTAATATTGATGAGTTCTGCCTTTTTTTTTTTTTTTTTTCCCTCAGAAAGAAGTTCAAATCACACTGTGGCTGTTATGACCAGTGTCCTCAATGTGCACCATTCAAAGACAGTAGAGCAAATGATGACTATATTTGTTTCAAGTCTCAGAAAAGATCCTTTAAAAGTAGGACCTAAAGGCCTCTGTCTAAAAAGGATAGGTAGAAAGGTCAGAAAGAAGACCCGATGTTATGAGAAATAGTTTTAAAAATATTGCCAGTTTGCTTTACAACTGTGTAAAGGCACAGTATGTCTTTGTGAAGGACAAGTGTACAAAAAAAAAAAAGGAAAAAAAGGAAAAAAAGAAAAAAGCAAGGTACTGCGCTACCTATTACAACAGATAACAACAGAAAAAAAAAATGAAGTGAATAGTTTTAAAGGGACTGCTGTCTGCCACAGTGTATAGGTCCTATTATCTGTCTGCCCTCTGATTTTCCCTCCTATTCTGCTCTTGAACCAGAAAATATTAATACACACAAATAGCCTACCTAGCACCTTTCCGAGGCAAAACTATTTTGTTTGTTAGTATTATTGTATTTATACTGTACAGATTTCAAATAAAAAGGTGCTTCTCAAATCAAGAGGAAAGGTCTAGAGCTTTTTTTGTACAGAAATTATCTTCCAATTACTTCCAGTGGCCTCATCCCTCTTGAGATACTCTGGTCAGACACAGCCCAGCTTAGGAAAATTGCAGACAATTTAAGCTTTGCTGCTCTCTTCACCAGGTATGAAATGCATATAGGCATACATTTTTTTTTGCATTTTAACATTCATAGCATAACTTACTGCATATATTATGACATTATACACATTAAATAGTGTAAGATGCACCCTTTGATCAAAACCTGCAGTCTTCCAGGAAAATGACAATATTTCATCCAATATTATTTAGCAAGAAAAACAACAAATAAGCAGAGTGGAATCAAAGCTTGCAATAACTTGCATCAATTAACCCCTGGCTGCTCTCTGGATGATGACCCACAGCATTAAGGCTTCATTAGTAAATACTACAATTGTGTAGCTCTACTACTCCTGCTAAGGGCAACTGTGGGAAAAATCCTTCTGTATTCTCAAGAAGTGAAGTCTCTGCATGGAACATCTTCCACTCCATCATTGCTGCTGTATGATTTTTATCACAACTGGCTTTATCATCAGTCTTTGCATTGCAACCTTAGCTTTGAGGTGTTGAGAGAGGGGAAAGAAAAACATTTCCTCAAACTCCTTGGAAAGGGAAGTTTAAAAACTGCTGTAGCACACTCAAGTCATCTTTAAGCCTCAAATCACCAGTAGCTTTACCATATAAAAATTCAGGCTCAGTTCTGAGAGCCATCTGCTCTTCAGTGACAAACAATGTAGCCACCAATAAACTTCTCTTGAGCTCTCAATTCCCTCTTCCCAGGTTAACCATAGCCTAATTTCTAACCTCAATACCCTGATGGCTACACTCTAGATCCCCATAACCAAGACCCTCCACTGGGCAGACACCATTTCTGTTCAGGGCACAGAAGGCACAGCCTCTGCTTACTGACGCTGAAGAACAGAGGCAATGTGGGAGTTTTCCACCAACTTATTTTTTCAGAATGGTCTTCGTTTTTTTTTTTTCCTCTAGGTAGTGCAAACGTCTTTTTTTTTTTTTTTTTTCTGAACTCTCAAGAACAGTTTTAAGAATCAGCAACCAGAAACTGTTTCTGGAATGTTCTCCAGCTAGGTGGCATAACTACAAATGGTCTTATTTATTCTAGAAAATCAATGCATTCTGTAGCAGCCTTTTAAGCAAGGGCTACCTGGCATATATTTTCTCAAGATTTTTGGAGTATATTTTCTCGAGATTTTGCTCAAAGGAACCTGTTTTCTGAAAAAAATGCCATGAAAACTTTTTGCTATTGACAGAGTTTTTAACTAGAAAACACAACAAAGATGAACAAGGCATAAAATTGAAAAAAAAGAAGGAAGGAAAACGGAGAAAAAAACGGAGAAAAGGGAAAGGGAATGAAAATATTATATATATAGCAGCCTTTTCGTTGGCACCTCCCCTCTCCCCCTTTTTTCTTCTAAGAAGAAGAAAATAAAACTTTTAAAGTTGAAAAGTTGACCAAAAAAAAAAAAAAAAGAGTTTTGCTCTAGCCAGTTCTACTGCTAACCTGTTATTAGAGATGACCTTTTAATTCAGAACTTCTATGAATGTTTTCTTTGACTTTCCTTTCTGAATCATTGAAAATTTTTTCAGGGATATCCTGAAAGCCTGCCTAAGCCGACAGCACTGTTCTTGTTCAAAGCAAGTACATCTGCAGGAATTCATATATCACTTCATTCTGCGCTAGAAGTCAGTGCAGTGAAAGATTAAGATGCATTTCCAAAGCAGTCAAAAACCTTTCTGATACCAGCAGAAGTTGCTAAATCCCAGCATATCAGACTCTCCTAGCAGACCAATAACTTGGCAGAGGTTTAGAAAATGTGAAGGCTGTTAACACAGCATTTTAATGCATTTGTTTGCTAACTCCCATTCTCTCCTAAAATAATATTATCTATTTTAAGGATTTAATAAAATTAAAATACTTTTTTACACTGCCTGGGTCATTGTCCTATGCATAAGAGAAGGAAAGAGAGAATGTTTTGTTAACTACTGCCCCTCTGCTTCAAAGAATGAGGATTTTGCTTCAGACACCAATGACTGCAGAGCGTTTACTTGCATTCAACCCAATCTGTACGCCTACTTCCCCAGTGAATCACCTTGTCTAATTTTAAGAGACATTTTTTGCAAGAATGCTAAAATGAATTGTAACTGCACATTATGCAGAGTACGTCCTACACAGAATAGGGGTTGGATCCATCCTGCTTTATTCCAATAGGTGCATACTGCTTACTACCAGTATTTATCTCACAGTTGAACACGCTTTCCTTTTGGCCCCAAGTAGTACCATCTAGCTACTCATCAGTAGTACAATACCATCTACCATCACAGGGTTCCATAAATATGAAATTTAGCCCCATGGGTTTCCTCATTGCATGGGCACATCACAGACGCAGAATCGTAGGATAATTCTGGTCCAAAAGGTCAGCAGGAGGTCTCAGGCCCAATCTAGTTATGTCATCAGACTAGGTTGCTGTCTATTCCTGAAAACCAGTAAGGATGGAAACCTGTATCTCTTCGACAGCATGAAAGAAGCCTAACAAGTACGCAGATCTTTTACTGAACACAATTTATTAATGAACCATGAAATCTAAAATTTTGGCTACTTATTCCTTTAATCAAATGTAAAAGGAAACACAGGAAGCTAAAATAATCAGAATTATGAAAAAATGCATCATTCTAAGTGCTATCATAATGGAAGTGTTCCACAATACAATCATAGTGTCTTTATATGAAGCCAGTTCAATACATGCTTCTGTAACTCATTTTGTTACAATTCTGCAATATAAACAGCTATCTGTAGAGGCACAATTTCAGGAAAAATGACATAATTTTCCAGCTAGCATGTTGTTTTGCTTATAGCTGGCCTAAAGCCACCACAGCTTTAACATATTAAAAACTACTGAAGTTATTAAAATCTATTAAAACCTGTTTTACTGCCTATCTTTCAAAAAGCATAATTAGAAAACTTCATCCACCAAGATAACAGCCCAGGAAATACTGTTTCACCTGCATGTAGCAAGTTATCATAAAATTTATTCAGACTCAAAAAGAAGCAGGCTTCTATCAGAAACGAGTATCACACTCTCAAAAGAAAATCGAATCATATACTGAACCACAACACAAATTTTCTCAGTCTCTTTAAACAATAAGCTATGGAAGAGGCAATTTTCATTAATAAATCATAACTTTAGTAAACAAAATGACTTATCCAGTTTCTATTGAACTGATGATATTTTTGAGAATGGCTTCACCAACTGCAAGATTAAATCAATAGTTGTTCAGGGTTCTTTTCCTCTTGTTAATGAAGATTTTTCTCCCCTGAATTTACCATGGGTGCTGCCTAGCCACCTTGAGACAAAAATATTTGCATTAGCAAACCATTGCTTAGATGAGTTATCCTCCACCACAGCTCACGGGACTAAGTATTTGGGAATGACCTTCAGATTTTTGCCACAAGACCCTACACCTGTTGCTCCAGCTTGTCAGTTAGGGACATTCTTGTCTATAAAAGTAGTTCTTGGAAACCCTCAGTATTTTTTAAAAGTTTCATTGAAATGTTGAACCAAGTAATATTGAAGAAAGTAATACTTATAATGAAGGAAAAGTTACCTAGAGGGCTATTTTTCTTTCATTGATAAGCTTACAAATAAAAGAACAAATAATAATGTAGAGTAAAAATGTGTAAGAATGGATGACAAAGTGAGATAAAAAGGAAATGTAATAAATGTGTGAGTAGAAGACAGAGAAATAGCAATAGGAATAACTGTATTTGCTATTTGTAGATTTTCTTCAATCTTAAAGTATTCTAAAGCAACTTATGAACCCTGGATGAGATCACACTCCGTAAGAAGAAGAAAAATGAAAAGACAGAGGAGCTCAGTGAATTCCAGCTTATGGATTTGCCAGGCTTGTGCTTCCGTAAGAGCATGTCGGCTTCTTCCCTTTCAAAGCGTGGAGGGAAGGGAGCCTAATATTACAGTTCACAGTATAAACAAACACTTTGCAGAGTGCCCATCTATCCTCCTCCGGGCAGAATTATCGCTGCTAAGGACGAAAAATTTACCTTAGGTGTTATGTATAGTGCAGAACCAACTCACGGTCTGTTACAATGCTCTGGAACACAGCGCTCATACCTGTGGCAAGGTAGATGATGTGGAAAAGCATGTCCTTGCCCTGCACCACATCCACCACCACGTGGGAGAACCGGCTGTTGTCTTCCATGAAGTACGGGATGGGAGTAACGGGTTGGACCACCTCATGCATTAAGAAGAATTTCTGAGCATCCTGAAGGTTTCTCTCAGTCAAATTGGCATACAGACCCTGGTCCATGGTGCCACACTGTAAACACAGGGAAATAAAGTTACTATACATGATAGCAACAGATTTGCTCTCTAATTTACAGTACAAGAAAATAAATACCAGCAGTATATCTTGCAGTAATACTGCGGTATTCTAAATTCAGGTCTTATTTTGAAACTAACTAGATTGTCTGCGAAGTAACTGAGAAGTACCCCTCCTTCCTGATGCAGTACTAAGGGGAGAAAAAATATCAGCCAGCAAACTGCAGATTTTTTCCAACTAGATATCTCATGTCTTAATACAGCCGGGGACTGAAATCCCAGGTTAAAACATAATATACAGTCTGTAAGCTTTTTCATGTTCATTAAGCCAAAAATGGATGGTGTGGAGCTGTAATTATAAAGCATTGTCCACAGTAAATATATTTTTACTTTAGAACTGACTGTATTAGATAATAGAAAATTGTACTAATTTCTAAAAGGAGGACATTCAGTAATTGCAAGCACAAACTCCAAGCACAAATAAAGCCAAGTATTTGAGAACTAATTTGGCATCTTCACATTTAAGATTTCAGCTATGTATAAAACACCAAGAGTGATTCATGCGACCAGGTAAACCCCCTGATACCTCTACATTATTGTATCAGAAAAGTAAAACAGGACCTTAGAGCTTTATCAAATAAATTAAGGATGTGAAAGACATGTAAAAGACATATATTTTCACTGTATTTTATGTATGTTCCTCTATCATAAATGATGTTATGAATCACAGCATAAACTAAATTATAGCATAAACTAAATACAATGTGTAAAACCTTGTCACTTATTTTGGAGTAACATTGCCACGTTTTCAGTCGGAAACTAAATGATAAATTAAAATCCACAAACGTTAAGAAAAATTCAAATTAATATCTTTACAATGAGATGCCAAAAATTCCTCCAATTTTCACAGACTGGAGGATAAAGAGGGAGGCAAGAGTTAGGCAGGAGAGAGTTACTTGTTCTTTGAGCCCCAAGCACGTCAGGCCAGGGAAAAAAAGTCAAAAATTAGAAGAAAAAAAAAATCTTTAAATATATATCAAGCAGAAAAACTCCCATTGGGAATGCTCGTTCGGACCCGTCAGCAATCCGAGCAAGAAATTCCTCCTGCACCTCTCTGCTTTGCGCGGGAGGTAATGACAGGCACGAGCAGCACAGCGGAGCCTTGCGCCTCCCCTGCAGGCCCCGTTCCACGCAGGAGCTCACACAGCAATTACGGACACACTGAGACATGGGAGGTTTGCAGGGGGGTGTTAAGAATTCTTATTGGACTTACTCATCCAGCTGGAGAAAAGAAAGACTTTTCATGCACCAGCCTTTCTTTAGGCATCTTCCTCCACTAATGGAGCCTCGCTCTGACCCTCTTGCTATGAACTCTTCTGCCAATATAACTATTACTATGATAGATAAAAAAAATATATTCAAATATAGCCTGTTTTTGCAACAGAACATGCTTAAACGGTTTTCTCTCACTTAGGCGTAAGGCAAAACGCTGTGTTTACAAAAGGTAACAGGGCTCTGGCCTGGAATTTGGAGCAGATTCAGGGCTTTATTCTCCTTTGTTTGCATAAACCACAAAAGCCCTAAAGAAAGTTGAAACTACCAGCAAGCCTCCTGCGGGAGACTGGGTTTCATGCCTGCAAAGATCTCATGACCCTTCCAATGAGGGAGGCAAAGCTGCCACAGGATTCACTGCCATAAGGCAGCTGAACATAAAAAAGTGCGCAGTGATGTAGAGAGCATGGAAGAACGACCCGCAATTAAGCACTTTGATGGAAAGTTATTGTTGTTAACTAAATTCATGTTGTTTTCTTTTGTCTTTCTCTTGTTGGAACCACTCTCTCATGAACATTTTCCTGGTAGCAGGGATGACTGTGCAGCAGAAAAAAGAATACACGCACACACTTCCCTGAGACATCCTCTCCTCATAGGAAGTTATCCGGCCTGACCCACCCGGCACTAACTAGTTCTACGCTGTCAGCCAGCTCCGGAAGAGGACACACTCCGGCGGCTGACACGTTCAAATGAGGGGCACGCTGCTCCGCAAATCCTTCTAATCAGGTTCTTTCAAGGAGCGCAGGCCACTCCGCACTGGCAAATTTGCAAATTTACCAATTCCTAACAATTCTTTTTCTGCTTATTGGGAGTTTTCTTTTTTTTTTTTTTTTTTCCTCCTGTGTCAAAGAGGGTTCCCTTTCCAAGTCCTAACCACACAAATAAAACGTAAAAGAGAAGAAAAGGTTGATTACTCTTCAGCCAGGAGCCTTGGCATATGACTATAATATTGTTTTATTTTGACAGATGATCAAAGTTGAACCTTTATATTTCTACCCTTCAAAGCACATCTGCTTTTCAAACCACACAAAGTTGTGGAAAGATAAAATTAAGAATGATTAAGTACGATGAAACAAAACTGGGAGACCTCCTAGGGCTTTTTTTTTTTTTTTTTTTTTTGACTTTTTGGGCTATAATACTGTGCTATCCTGGGCTTATTAACTATAAACCACATGACATTCTGAAGAAAACTAATGTAAACTACTGTTCAATCCCCACATATTTGTACCTGAAAATTAGGGTTTGGATTGGGATACGGAAGCCAAGCAGAGCGAGAGTTTTCCTGGTATTTGAAGGGTCCATTAAAGGCCTGAGTTATGGCACTCAGGTTGAAAACACAAACTGCTGAGGCTGCTATACTGTTCCTGAAAGATAAATATAAACATTAACTTAATTAACAACATTAAGAAGTCCATTTACTGAAAACATATATGTATACATATATACGTGTGCGTGTGTGTGTCAATATTTTCTCTTGTTAACTCTCCTGTCCTTCAAGTAATTAGCAAAATGGGTATGATATACCAGAAGATGATATCTCAGGGAAATGATTTGCTGATTTAGGCACAGAGTTTGGACACAAAATTCTTGTCACCTTTGCCAAGTAGCTGGCAGTCGGAGAAACTCAGATTTGCTTTCCTTCTGCTGCTGCTCTTATCCCGCAGGCCACGTTTTACTCCCACATGTAATCACACGCATCAAGAATATCTTTCTTCCAGTTCCAAAGTTGATGATGAGATTATTCTCAGAGGCCATTAATATTTATTTATACAATCAGCTGAGTACGGATTGTAAGGCTTGTTGACTCGTGATATATCCCTAGACCCTACGGGAGGTGGGTAAGGCACCAGAACAAAAAACCCCATCTTCCGAACAACCCTGTGCAGCAATAAGAATGCAAGTCCCAGGAGAAAATAACCTGGACCACATGCTTTATAAGATCACCAGATAGAGAAATAAGCAGTTGCTAAGCTAAACATTTTCCTGCTCTTGTGTTCAAAATGTGTTAGATGCCAGTAAAGTAATTCTGCATGGTGTAAATTATACAATCAAATGACTGTGAGAATGCTTAATATGGAGAACTTACTTTGTGAGCAAATTAAACTTCAAAAACCTGCAGTATTTGGGAGGTCAAAAAGCTATAAAAAACCCTCAATAGATTTAAAAAAGCTAAAATATGATCAGCTAACAATAAATCAAAGTCTGAAATAATTCTTTTACCACGCGTATGGCATCAAAATGAGCTTCTGCATTATTCTTTTCCAAAACATGAGATAAAGGGATGGAGAGTGAAGGTGGCACTGCAAGACTGGGGACATTATACAGGGCTTTCGAAGGCCTGCTATTGACACTCCAAACAGATGGGGGAATCAAATCTACCAAGAACTGAAAAGACAGTAGGGCAGTATGAACTTAACCGCAGGACAAAAGACCGATTTGTTTTCTAACGTCTGTCACTCCAAAATCAGAAGATTCATGTTAATAATTACTACAGAATCAGTTAACATTTTGCTAAAACCTTTCCTACATATCATTAAAGTTCGTTCATATGATTAACAATACCAGCGTCTTCTTGAATTTCCTGAATTTCCTTAAAGGACTTGTGCTTATAAATCTTCTGATGGGCTGAGGGAAACACAGTCAGCTTCTTGAAGAAGCAATGCTGCTGGATTTAACAGACAGCTAAACTTACACAGGGCTGGCTGTGGTCTTGCTCACTGTTTCTATTGTTAGAAAAAGTGGTGCTTGTATATTTTCCCCAACAAAGTGATTTACAGTATATCAAACAATCACTGGAGGAACAATTTTTTTTTTTTTCTAAAACTTAAGCTACTCCTGATAATAAGTTTAGAGTGTAGGAAGCTTTTATGTCCATCCACAATGCTTTAATGTTAATCAAATATTAACTTTTAAAATTGAACTATACATTTTCAAATTTTATCTTGCTGACATACTGATTTCAGTTGAAATTAGATTAAAAATTGAAGATTAAAAATTGAGTTTGACTCTCAGCCCCGCTATAGGATATGTTGGGACTAATTCGGGATATTTAAAAGTACTTCTCATGTTCTTTTGAGATAGGCAAGCATGACATGATTGAAATTGTAGCGCTGACAGGATCAAATTGCAATTATGATAATATTTCATAATTATATACTTATTTATTTAAAATAATACATGAAATGGATAATCATGCATTTAGAATAACATATGAAAAAGATAAGAAAATAGCCTTGAACACAACCATGTCCCTGCAGTAAGGAAATCTTAAGAATTTTTCTTTCTTTTGCATGCCTTCAACAATCTAATGCAAAGCATTTAGAAATGATGGGCGTTCACAAGAGGAGAGTGGACTGGAGAAAGCAATCATGTGAATTTATAATGTCTACCTTGTATCTTTTCCATCTACAGAAAGAGTCAGCTAAGAAGCTTGAGTTTTTACTGTTATAAATCTTAAGAAAATAAAATGTACCACGGAATTTACTTACACATTAGTGGTAAAAATCCCATAGATCAAGTCCAATTCTGGCAGGAAGAAAGTGCTCTGTAGTTCATTATAGTAAAATGGAATTTCTCCCGGGCGAGAGCAGTTGAGACGAGCTTTCATGAAGGTCGTCCAGGTATCCTCCAGCACAAACTTGCCACCGATATCGTTTTTACACACCCGAGCAGCACGGGAGAAGACCGTTTTCCCACAGTCGTGCTCCACCGCGTTCTCCCGGAAGAAGAAGTAGGTGAAGTTCCCAATGTCATAAGACGACACAAAATTTGGCTCTGAAAACAGTCAAATAAAAAATTATGCAGTGTGTCTCAGTGGCATAAGTGCTCGTATTAACATAGAGCATTAACATTAACATAGTTAGATTCAACTTCAGGCATTCGTGCAACATGAGTGATTTATCTGCTGGGTTAATCTGTTTTTGCTTTGCCACTAACCCTTTATTTCAGATTAACACAATAACGAACAACGGCATAAGAGCGTGCCCAGTCACCTAAATGAGAAGAGGGAGACTTCTCAGCTGGCATTTGGCAGCAAAGCAACCACACTTCAGTCCTATCTCACTTAAAATTTTTAATAGTTTTACCACATCTTTTATTTTTTGAAAAATAGGAAAGAAGAGTGATGGTGATGCATCATTTCTTCATGTAGAAATTATTATGCAGAGAACACACACACACACACAAACAAAAAGGCCATGAAAAGACAGATATTTCTTAAAAGTAAAAATGGGAAACAATGGATAAGAGGTTGACATCATACTTCCTATAAGGACTACTAAAAATAAAGAGTCCATGAATGTAAGAAAGATCAACAACTTGATGAGTTCTCAAATGAAAAGCAAGTTAGATACATGGACCTGTAAAGCAGCAGAGGGATAGATAAAACATTGTCTTCCCTGCAAAACTAGCAATTTTTTTTTTTCATTCCCAAATTTTATTTTCTAACATGCAAAAAGACCAGCATCCCAACCGGAATTAATTATGCTTATCCACTGTAATACCAAGAGACAAAGGAATTTATTAGCAGAGGTCACATGTAACATTTATTAGCAGAGGAAACATGTCTTGACACCACCATTTTATTGAAAAAGCTGCTGTAATTGAATTAAAACTTTTCCTAGGAACACAGGAAATGTCTCAAAAAATGGTAGAGGAACTTGGATACCAGTTTACTTAGTTTTCCTTGAGCTTGTCTGTAACCCACCTCCTTTTTCCTGAAACAGGGCTCACCCAAAGGATTTATGTGGGAATTGGCACCCAAGGGGCTTTGCAGTAAAATCCCAAAGAAGAGTTTGACAAGATGTGTGGTGGCAAGAAAGACAAAATTATGCTAGTTAGTAATGGTTTCACTAACTGAACCTCACCTCTTCATTCCATGTGTGTGTAAAATTTTCATTACAATAGGAATTTTGCTTCAAAGGCTTCAGAAACCTTTCAACTTAATTATTAGAGCTTAGAGAACTGTAGAAATAATTCTTAGCTGCTTATGTCTTCCCATTCTTTTAAATATAAAATGTAATACTGTTACATATATACATATTGAACATTCATAGCAGAGGAAGCTGAAATAAAAACCTTACTTTTTAACTTTGTTAAAATTTTCTTCTCTAAAAATGCGCTTTATGCAGAAAAGGTAGCAGCAGAATGATACATGTTTTAATGGCCCCTATGTATGATTACAAGTACTAATGCTGAAATGGCCTAAGTATGTTGTTAAAAAAAAAAAAAAAAATCACATTTAGGCTAGAGAGCTTTGGAAGACATGAAATGTGAATAAATATCAACAAATATATGTACACAAGGTTATGTAATTATTATAAACCTTGATTATTATAAACCTTAAGGTTAATAAACCTTATTATAAACCTTTCATGAATTCCACAAAATATTAGTGTTTTGAATTCTACTGAACAAAAGTATTTATTTAAATAAAACATGCTAAAAGTAAAATCTTCTTAAGAATTCCAGGCTAATGAGTAAAAGAACCCTCTGTTTCTCATTGTCCAACTTCAGTTTATATGCATAAGACATTTAGCCATTTTTCTCTTGATTTGTAATGCGTGTTACTTTTTTGCCTCCCTCAGAGTAATATTCTTTTAGAAAGTTTTTACACTCACTGAAGAAAGAAAAGGAATTCCTCAGTCTCCGTGTGACTTGAGCTACCTGTCCACAGTATTTAAAGCAGAATTGACTAGCAGTAGATGGGAAACAATAAAAACAAAGCCACCTGAAATAGCAAGAAAAAAAATTTTCCAACTGCCTTTGATGTTTCATAGCCTAAAACCATACTAGCTCTTTGAAAATAGCTCAAAATAACTTGAATGAGTTAGAAAAACCCTACATGTTGGGCAAACATTCACCATCAATTTGTTCCACCTACAAAAAAATTCTGCAGACCCATGAAGCACATTCGACCTAGCTCTGTCAATCAGACCAGCTGAGGCTTCTTCTTGTTAGTCGCTCACTGAAACGAAAAGGTCTCGACATTGTCACAAGGTCTCATTCCAATGGCAACAACCAGAGATTTTGTGAGT
Organism: Nothocercus julius; assembly: GCA_013398735.1. Classification (NCBI taxonomy): domain Eukaryota; kingdom Metazoa; phylum Chordata; class Aves; order Tinamiformes; family Tinamidae; genus Nothocercus; species Nothocercus julius. Next base: position 1,520,507 of record VZSV01000127.1, on the reverse strand, counting down.
TGGGTACTGGAAGTACCCAAAATGTGAAGAATTATGAACTATGGATAATATGTACATGAACTGCCAGAATAAAGTGATATGAAATGCATTCAGAATATTTTTAGCTTTCTTGGATAATTCCAAATCAATCTTCCATACTGTAATAATTTTAAATTGCACTGACAATCACAATACATGTCTGAACAAAAGCCAATACTGATATTTCACTGATTCAAATCGCAGAAATGATATGTACATCTGCAAACACCTGTGTGCATGCTTCACTGATTGCAAAATGCTGCAAATGGGACCTGCTGTTGAAACTTGTGAGAGCTGCTTCCTTGTGCATGAAATGTAATAATCTCAGAGCTACCTGGGGAATTTGGGGCACGCTGGAGGATTATCGTGTCACACTTCATTGATTTCATTCTCTCTTGGGGAAAAAACAAACTGAATCACTTCAAAGTTCCAAGAGAAAAAGGGAGATTCTTGTCTAGGAAAAATTAGTACATATTTCCAAATACTGTGCTGTGAACTGCTCTTTGTTGACACGGAGGAGTTCTTCTCACAAACCTTTCCATTATAGGATACAAAGTGACTTTTTTTTTTTCCTGCTGAAGCCTAAAATACGGAAATCCAAGCACCAAAAGTGCTTTATTTTCTTTCACCTTACTAACGTTAATAAAGTCCATTCCCTGTTTGGGTTTTGCCATCTCAATATTTCTTTCTTTTAAGTGTGTTTATTAATGTAGTCCAGCTGTTGGAGAGCAGTACAGACCTTATTTCAGGATGACCCAGGTATTGCTGCTCATAAATACGTACAGGCAAATCTTAATCCTAGAGTAAATTTTTCCTCCAATGCTAAACACATGCAAAGTAATACATAACTTGTAGTCATCGTAGTTAAATCCATCTTCGGGACCTGAAAAGTGAAGTCCCAATATAAACGTGATAGAAATTGGTGCTTATTAATAGCTATTTTTCTTCTGTATTTCATAATCACTAGGATACATGCTTAAAATGCTAATCTGGCATACTATAGCTGGGTAACATCTATTTTGACTACTCTTTCTCCTGCAGTGCCTCAACTCTTCCTAATTGTTTTACAATCCTTTCCTTTTTTGCTAAATTGAAGATTTTATGAGTTTGAAAGAACAAGGGCTGCAAAGCACACTAAAAATGTGTATGCCAGGCTTCTCTCCCTCCCTTCCTCCCCATCTTCTCTTAATATTGCTGGTAGATTCTTCTAAAATATAATTCATTATAATCATAAAAGTAGATGCACTCATTACACTTTATATTTTATTGATGTACTCTAATAAATTCCGAAACGCAATTATTTCTTTTCTGAAAAGAGGTTTTAAAAATTCCTTGTTTTATAATCCATTGTTTATTACAGAGAAATCTACTTGGTTTTCAAGGTGAAGTGTTCTTACATGGCATGACATTTTGCAATATATAATACCATTTTCTTGATGCAAACTTGCCAGTGGTGTAAATTCAGGAACGGGAGCCTTTCTCTATTCTGAGCTACCTGCTGGAGTTCAGTGGACTTCGGGTCACCTGCATTCCCTGGAGAGGCACCTTGTGCAGCAGCACAAGAGCTGGGGAAAAGTATTCAGGACCATCTCCGTGCCCTTAAAACCTCTAGAACTGTGTACTGCATGGATCCATCAAAAGAGGCTGGAGTTTGAATGCTTACCATGGACTCAGGACCCTACTTACCCAAGGAAAAAAAAAAATATATATATATATATTTAAGCAGATTTTTCCAACTAGCAAAATTTCAAAACCACTGGGCATTTCCATCCAATTTTAGGCTGCTGGCAAAGATTACAATGCACTCAAAGAAACAGAAACAAGTTAGGGGTGATATAACTAAGGCAAAGTAATTATTTATCTTCTTGCCAAACAAGCGACAACCGGTAGCATATGCTTTACATACCAATCAAGTCTCTTATCTGAAAACAGAAGACAAAATTGCACAATGCCACACTATTTTAGAGTTATGTAAAGTATTACATAATAAGAAAAACTCATCACAGGTAATTACAGGCTTTTCATTAAAAAAAAAAAAAAAAAAAAAAAAAGATAACCCTCAATTCTTACAACTATTTCCATTAATCCTTAAAAGCAAAAGTGAAAGGATTAATCTTGCTCTTAGCTGATAATTTCTCTCCCATGCAGCTACCAGCAGGACTTATAAGAAAATTGCACTAACAAGCCATAATCAGAAATGGATTCAGAGCTGTATTAAATCTCTCTAACCAAGCCACTAAGCCATCATGGTGGTAATTGTACTGTTACTAGCAGAGCCTGAAAGTTATATGTCAAATACTTTTAAAAATGCTCTCTAAACAACTACTGAAGGTGGAAAAGAACTAAATAGCATCAAGAGGGAGAAGTGATAAAATTATGCCTAGTGGCAGAGCAGAACATCCCAAATATTCCTATAGTCTTCTTAATTAGAGCACCTTCTGATGTGTCTGTTTTTGTTGTTGTTGTTCTTCCTTTTGGAAAAATGCTACAAGATATCACTTTAATCATCCACGGTCTAACCACAGTGGTTATACATTTAAAATGACATTTTTATTTATTTTATATTTCACATGTTCCAAGAGCATCTGCCATTATAAGTCTAAGACTAGGAAACCAAAAAAATGTATTTCAGAGTAGTTAGAAACCGAAGCAGCCTTCATATATAATTGTAGGCAAAGGAATCTGGCAAAGAATGAAACCAAGTGTCCAAGTGCTTCTCAGGATGATGAAATAGGAAGAGCAAAACTGGAGTTCATTTTTTTTCTTAAATCTGTTTTGCCCTTTTATTGCCTGAACAAAGCAAACAAACCCTTGTAGACCAAAATAAACAGTGACCATAACCAAACACTCATCACCTTAAGGAGGTGAATTGAAAGGAGAAATGCCACTACTACCTGTAAATGCTGGAAGAGAGAAAAAGTTTTCAAGTGTAAACAACAAACTTTTCCTCTTAATCTGAATCCACTGGAGTTGGTGGAATACAAATATAACTATTTAACTCTATCAAACAGACCACATAGTGACGATGTCTGCCCCTGTCGTATTTTGTAGATCAGCTCCAAAACAAAGTCCAGCTAAAAGAACGCTAAAGTAGTCAGCTCTGGATGCGACAAAATTGTGTTACGATGAGAGTCAGATTCAAATAAATAGCATGCTAGCTGTAAATCAAGCATATCTTTTTTATATTTATTTGCTATCATTTAATATCTTCTAAACCAGACATACTACTCATTTTATGAATTGTGACTAAGGTGATTTTAACAAGTTCAAGCATCATGCTGCCCTTTACTGAGCTGAGCAACTGGCTGGAGCTCAAGGCCTTTCTGATAGTTCTGGTCAAGGAGAAGAAATAAACAGAAAAGCTGTCTATTTCTGACGTAATGTGTGCTGCCTGACCTCATATCATTTCTCGCAAACACAGAAGTACTCACAGAGTAAGTGATTCACAGAGAAGGGGTACACAGCACAGCTATATATGGACAATATGTGGGCAAAACATCTCAAAGAAGAAGTTACTGGTACACAGTTTCTATTTTCTTCAAGTTTTAATCTATTTTTATAGCTATCTATCTGTATTTATGTGTGTAACTTCAAGCATTATTTATTTCAGAACATGGGAAAAGAATCAGGATATCATTAAGAGGGAGAGGTGGTTTCTCCTTTTCATGCTTGGAGATTTAGCATCGTGCAGGCAGCTGCTGGTCTGCACCAGTTGCTAACTGGGCAGGAAAACAGGATCTTTTTGGATGAGAATAGGGACAGAGTTGGAAAAATTGTATATATAGGACAGTTGAGTGGCTTCAGTGTCAGCTCATAAATTCCTAGTGAGCAAGCAGATCTGTAAATTGCTGAACTATGGTGAACCCTCAGGTGCTAATGTTAAGCCTGGCTCTTTGACCACATCTTATGGAGACAAGCAGAATCACTGTTGGTCAAAAATCTGCTCACTGCATCTGGTCAGCTGCATTCAGTGTTGCCTATAGGAGCATCAAGAAGCCAAAAATACGCTCTGTGAATAGAGCATTAGTTTCTTTTCATAGGGGAGGAAAGAAGTACTAAGGTAAACACTGTCAAAAGTATTTAGAAATAATGAAGGCATGACTACTTACATTCAAAAAAAAATAAAAATCAGAAAAAAAAATCCTTAAGAGATGGGCAGGTGGCTGTAACAACTGGCCAAGTGTTCTGTCTGTCATTAAAACTGGCAAAATGGACAAAACTCAGCCAAGTCAAAACTTGACCTGACTGTGATCATCTGTGGGTCAATAAGCAGCATATTCAGAAGCTCTTGCACTGTGCTTGCGCTGCCATTCTGTTCTCTTACCAATTGCGCTAGATCAGGATCTGGATACTCCTCATATGACCGTGTTATTGAACTTTCCTTTTTCCTCTTAGTTATACTCTCCCAATAAATTCTTGCAGCTTAATTTTACATGTGTTTTGAATAATTCATATTCTTATCCAAGCAATCCCAGCTCCTCATCACACCAGATAATTGAGTGTTGAGTGCATCACGAAAGTGATTATACAGAAATTAAAGTGCAATGAGTCAAGAAGTTCAATGCAAGTTCATGCCCTACTAAGGTTAAGCACCTGATGAGAATGGTGCTCAGTCGTGTATGCAGACAACACTGCTTATGTGCCTAGTCAGCTGCCAGGGACCACTTCCAAACCCATCAAGAGTCCAACGGAAGGAAGGACCTAATCATAAATACATGACTCTGGCTAATCCAGAATGAACTTGGAGGCTCAGCAAGACCAGCAATCCAAACTTTTCTATTTCTGATCCATGTGATTCCACAAATTGAATCCTCAGCGTGGAACATGGGCTTCAGCTCCAGCCCTGTGATACAACCGCTCCGTCTCTCCTTCCCACTGCACGTAACACAGTTCCAGTGACTACTAACCTTCTGGCAATTAAGATTAGGAACAAGATTTCTTCTATACTGACAGGTCCTTCACTGCAAGGCCTGATGAGTGGTGACAGCAGACCTCCAAAGTATACAGGCACATCCCTTTAGTTGGACTGGAGACTTTAAAAATCCCTCAATACACAAACAGAGAACTTCTCGAACCACTAAGAGAAGGGTGTCGCTATATGCTGGCAATAAAGCACAGAACAAGAGAGTTGACTGAGTTTTAAAATATTGCCGTCACCCGCAGAAACAATTTAAGTCAGTCCAAAGTGATTTACAGAGCTGCAAATCTAACTGGGAAAAAAAACGGAATCTCTGCACAGACCACCTCACAGACAGACACACAGACAGGCGCTGGCAACACGGCTCCATTAAAGCAACGCTCGTCTACCGCTGCCTAAGGGGTTTCAAGTAGGATGCTCCCCTTCCTGCTGATCCACCTGCCTTATTTATCTGGCAAGGATTATTTATGCTACTTTCTCCTCAAAAGTTGGTTCAATCCAAGCACTGAAAAACTAATGCAGTTTCTTGGCAGCAGGAGAGTCCTATATGAGCAGGCAAGCAGAGCTAAAACCAGATGAGGCTCCCCCTGAAGACCTGCTCTCCCCTTTGTGCAGGTATCTGGCTGCTTCCAGCCTTTTATTGGATTTCCTTGAACTAGTGCCAATTACAAAACTCATCTTGTTTTTGTTTCCAAAGATAAAATCCACACTCTCCTAGCAACTTAATTCTAAACACTCTTTTTGAGGTAGTATAATGAGGTTTAACGGAAAATTTATAGGTGAAGCTGAAGCTTTTAATGGACAAAATGTAAATATAGGCAATGTGATAAATTAGAGCAGTTTTGAGATAGGAGGGGGATAGGAATGTTATTGTGTCCTCTGACAGAAGACATAGCCAGTTAAAATGAAAATGCTGTAGAAAGGGTATTTTCACTGTGAAAGAAGTATCCAGGTGCAGTCCAGCAACTAATTCCTATACCATAGCTGTGCAGGTAAGTGCTGCCTAAATATGGATACCTATGAGTCCATATATGTGGACTGAAATATTTAACATAAAGTCTATCACTGACCCTAATGTTCTGAAGTTAGAAGGGTTTTATATTTCAATTTCAAACCTGAGAAAAAATCCCATCATAACATGAAATGCACTGCAGGAGCAGGGCCTGATGGTCACTGCGGTGCCACTTAGCACGAGTTATAAAATAAGATTTTTTTTCTTGTGGCACTAGCATGGTGCAAATTATAACATACATAATTTTCCATTTTATACTAAATGGTAATTTCATTTTAGAAGAATCTGAATCTCTTCTTTCTTTGCAATGCATAAATGAGCTGGCAAGTGGTGCTGCTATGTATCAGTAGATCCTGTCAGTTTACTGCTTCTCCCAGCTGGAAATCTCCATCAGGTGATTAATACCCTGACACAGGAGGCATGGCTGCAGCATGACTGTGATAGGTGTTACGTGCTAGTCCCCGTTGTTCAGAAATGCTAGTCTGCAACTTAAGCAGCTTGAAAGCACAACGTTTTTTTTTTTTCTTGTCAAGACTAGGACCTATAGAGAAAAGGCAGGAATATTCAGTCTATTTTAAACTCTTCAGTTTTTGCCTAGGGTTTCCAAAGGATTTAACCACAGAATACTCAAGCTACTGCTCTTGTCCCACTCAGCTTTTCCGCGTACCACACCTGAAAGAGCCTGTGGGGTTCATCCCTACGCTTGCAAACACAACTTAAACACCTAAGCGTGCATTTCTACAAGCTGCAGTTATTATTTACATTTTGCTATACAACAGCATAAACACTGAGCCTTCACCGTCAGCTAAGCTCCTGAAAGCAAAGGTCCCACACTGTTTCATTTCAAAGGTTCATATAGTTGTAGTTGTTCGTGTATTTGCAAACCTGCAGCACACTCCTGCCCTGGATTAAGTATTTTAAGTACTAATCAGAGGCCTGCATTTGTTTTTGTTGAAAATATGCTTCTGTAGGAAGGCTGCCATGTCTTTTTTCAGCTCAAATAATATTATTAAATTATTGTATAATAATAATAATTATATATGATTATATATTATACATATTATAAATCATTATAATTATTAAAGAAGCCAACATCAAGTCCATTGCTACTTTATAAACTGGATTTCCAAACCACTATGGTTGCAACTGATCCATGATGCCTTGGAAGACATGAAGGAAGAAGTGGCCATGGATGACGATTAAAGTGGTAGCTTCCCACCTACATCATGGACTCAGTTTATTCCTCAAGGAGTCATTAATACAAAAACAAACAAACAAAAACCCTCACACTTTCGAAGTTAGCTATTATATCTACATTGGCAGCTAATATCCCTGTTGGGCCAAAATGAGGCATATCTTACACAAGTTTTCATGCAACATGTAGCCCATAAAGCTAATGGCCCTGCTCCTAGGGCTGAAGATAAATACGCTCTCATATATACGTTCATGTATGCATCTTCTATGAACTGTAAGATTTCTGAAAAATGTATTTTGAGTTATATGTGCTGAAAGGAAATATAGGCAGCTTCTCTTAAAGATATGCTGCATCAAAGTACAGAAAACAACATCATGTATGTTTACTGGCTTCTATACCACAGTAATTCTAACAGTAATAACAACAATAATAATACTAGTAAGTTCAAAAATGCATTCTGCAAAGTAATTTTAAAAGGAGAAAATAATATTCCAGTAAGTTCACATTCTCATATTGAGTTTTCAAGAAAATGAATCAGATACACACAGGACATAAATGCATGAGCCTCATGGTTTAGCAGTACTCACCATTCAGCCACTTGGAGTTGTACTGTGCAGTGCGGAGAGGAGGAAGGGCCCCCAAACTGCGATAAATGGCAGGATCCCTTCCTGGAAAATCCATGGCGGTAGCAGCATATAACTCCCCACTGGAAGTGAGGAGAGCAGTGGAGTTGTGTTGGGGACTGTATGGACAACGAGCCATGCCACTGATTTGGTCATGTATCTCTGTCAAGTTACTTAACTGAAAGAGAGAGAAAAAGAAACTAGAAATCACAAGAAAATTATAATTTCAGCCAAGATGCATCAATCGGGCCCAAATCCTATCATACACACCTATTATCTGCTTTGGTATTTGTGACAGTAATGAGCTGACCTTTACATCTATCTGAAACTACATAGTACAGAAGATCTTATTGTAATGTTATCTGATCTCTCTTTTCCACTTTGGGTAGAGAATTCATTATTAGTCAACAAGCCTAAAATATTTTGCATCAGGAGCAACTCCAAAATTAACTAAACTGATGGTATTAATAGTAGCAAAGCGTGTATATTTTAGCAGTAGCCTGATTATAAAACTTCCTATTCTTTGGCAAACAGAACCCAAAATCTACATGTATGGTTACAGTCTGTTGTTCTAAAAAATAAGCAAACAAACAAAACAAAACATTGACTGCCAGAATCACCTAAGGAAAGCAGCACAAACAAAGAATGATTCTTCACAAAATGGGCTTTTCAATTCAGTGGGACTATCTGTGTGACTTACTACCAGTACTCAAAAATTAAGTCACATAACGGTATGATGCTAATATGTTATCTGGAAATAAAGGTGCAATAAGATTAAATATGGTAAATGTGCCAAGTTTTTTAGTCGTTATATTTTCTGCATTTAGGCTCTTTTCTACTCTTGAAATAAAGAGTTGACATAGCCCAAACAGTGATGTTTTGATTGTAGCGGTCATTGATCCTTAACAGGCTCCCTTTCTTGGACATGCACACAAACGGCTACTTGCAGAAGTAGCCCGGACCCAAGCACGGCACGGTCTGCCTCATGATTAGCTGGTCTCAGAGCTGCAGGGCGCTCGCGGGGGGCAACGCTTAATTCATACCGTGCGGTTGGTGCAGATGGGAGTGAACGCGTTGGTCCCGCAGGTGAAGAGGTGGTTGCCTCCGACGAGGAGCACGCGAATATAGTTCTGGCATTCCTCCTGCCGGGCAGAAAAGAAACCACATGTTTAGGGACACGCTACAGGACAGGGGAGATCAGTCATCACCTGCTTTGCATGGCTTTGTGTCCACACATGAAAATTCACATGAGCATGGCTTAAGTTTAATCATGTTGGTATCAATCACGGCTTGTAGAGATGCCAAATGATTAATCCATGTAAAAAAGTTATCAATGGGATGACAATAAAACTCTTCAGTACTAAGGAGATCTTCTAAATGTGCAGTTTAAAGGTATAGCTCTGCTCTGAAGTAAAAAAATATACTGATATACCAGAAAAATATACTGATGCCTCAAGATATCAGATGACTGTTTTCCAAGACAAGCCAAGGGAGAAAGTTTGGAGGAAGACAGGAGAAAGAACAACTTGTCCCTAGCAAGAGTAAGTTGAAACTGCTACAGACTTCTAGAGAAGATGTCCAGTTGCAGATCTATTACTGCTAATTTCATGCTTTGCCCAGTACATTAGGAGCATACTGAATTATATCCAGGACACAAACATCTCAAGAAAACCTCCAAAACTTCAGCACCTCAATACATATAAGCTCACCCCCAGGCATGATCTTATACCATTAATTACACATTACACTTATTTACCCCATTATAATGTGTGAAGACTTTACGTGTCTTTAATTTGTCTCCTTTCCAAAGCTGGGGACTAACAGCAATATCTAGTGCAATATCAGACAGGGACCTTCCTTCTAAAAGGAAAAATCTCTCTAAATCTCTTTCTAAAAATCTCTCCAAAGTGTATAGAGGAAAGATGCAAAAATTCCTCCTGCAAAACAAATGCCTCTCTCTCTCATATAACAATGGAAAATAGCAATAGGCTTGAAAAGAAAAACTTGTTGCCCTTCCCTTTGCAAGCTTTGTTAAAGTGCTTTCTACCATTCATTCACAAGACCGCCCCCGATAAAACAATAAAAACTTGTGAAAATTCAGCTACATGATTCTAACTGGTATTAAGTGGAAATGTGCAACTCAGTCCATGTAACTGTAGTAGCATAGAAGCACCATTCTCTGGCCTAGAGTTATAAAAAACGTGTTGCTTGTGTATCTTGCAAATAGACTCTAACCCTGGAAAACAAAAAATGAACATCCAAGAATAGACTGGAAAGCAACATATTCTTTCAACCATACAGAAGAAATTACACCACCATATAACAGAGTTTGGTAGTGCAAAAAAACTCCAAAAAATGAACTCTAAAATAGTATGCCAATTCTGGGCACTTTACTTGATGTAAATTATTTTAATTACACAAGACAGGAATGAATGTTTTGGCTTTTTCTATTGTGAGAAGGATAGTTAAGGACATTTCTATAATACTTTTTTTTTTTTTTTTTTTTTGAACTTTTGCCATCCTGCTGCCCTTTGCAGCAAGCCGTGGAATCTTAGTGTGGGAAAAATAAGTGGGTTCTGGCATTGCAATGCAGACAACTTCTCCTCCTCATCTTCCAGAGCTCCCTGAAACAGTGGCTTTGCAAACTTAATTGCAGAATAGTCACCCACTCTTTCTGTTCAAAAATAATGTTCATTTTTTGAACACCAACATTCCTGGGATTCTAAGATTCTCCGTTGCTCCCAAGTTCTGAGCCAACTTTACAACAATTCACAGTGCAAATAATACTTCTCATGTCAAATTTGTTATTGTATAATAAAATCAAAACGCAAAGAATTACTTAAACTATCAGATATTTTCTTCATACAGCAAAGGCCCGATAAAAAGAAAACAAATTAAACAAAGAGCCACGAATAAAGCAGTAGCCCTCCTCAAAACATACTGAAAAAGCAGTCAGTTACTTAGTCATTTGAGTTGTTCAGAGTGAGTTTTCCAGCTCTGAGGCCATGCTCAGCTATGCTGGTTTGGATACTTTTTGGATATATAAAGAAGAAGTCTATGCCACAAAAGTGGCATTTGTGAATTCAGTAGACTTTAAAAGCAAAGGCTTTTCAGAGTGCAGGATGCTGCCATGTTTGAAGACCCTCTTCTCTGTAGCCTTATTCTGCATCTGATCTTGACCCCATTGCCATATATTTTCGCCTAAAAAAGTTGGGGTGGTGATGCACACCGTCATTGGAATCCTGAATAAGCAAAGGGAAAATCCTTTTCTACAGTTTATTTTTCCAGTGTCTCATTGCTTACTCTACTTTTTATCTTACGTACATTTTTCATTTGTAATACTTTCTTCCACAAGTGCCAGACCAAATGCTCAAATTTATTCTCTTAACTGTAGGGTGTTTTAAACTTCTAAATGCTAACGGGTTGGCCACAAGGACAACACTTTATCTGTCTCCTTCATCCACCAGTTAGTTTAAGCAGCTGCTTATGGTGGATAAATGTATGAAGTTGAAGTAACAAATAACAGCCTTTGAAGGTCAAGTGTTCATCACACTGTCAAAAGTGACAGATGTCCCTATATGTTTTCCTCTCCAACTCCTTTCCCTCCTCGGCTTCTAAATCTCAGAATGGCAACTACTGATAACAGCTAGAGGCAAAAATTCAGTGCAGTTTCTTTCTAAAAAAAAAAAAAAAAAAAAGCCGTGTTTAACTGACCATATTGAGCATTACCCAAAAATTACTAGGGCTGGATCCGAGCTTCTGATTTCAGGGTGTTTGCCTCTCTACAGACACACAATTAACTCAAGCACTGGAGCATATTCCTTCTGAGCTGATAATTCCCATTTTTCCCCATGAGAAGACTGGCTTGACCAAAAAGAAGCACATCACAGATAAGGTGTTCTGCTCATCTTTATGCCTAAGTTCTCCTTACGCAGAGAACACAATGTTTAAGAAGTATATCCTATGTCATAAGCTTGTTTTGATCTTGGACATAGGGTAATAAAAGACAGAAACATTTTCAGGCTAAATTTATTTTTTCATTTTAACTTTGATCACCTAAGTGAAAGAAAAAGAGGCAAAGAAAATTCAAAACTCAAGAGCTGACCCTCTCCCTTGGTCAGTGGTCTCCTTTAATACCCCTGTGCTTTCCAGCAATTCCCCCATGAGGCTTTCAGGCTGTGTGGTTCTTAGCAAAGGCTGCCCACCCAAAAATACCCTACTCTAACAATAACCAAAGAAGACCTATTTTCTCCCAGGAATACAAGGGAATTCCAAAGGGTAGTACTTTTCTTCTAGATATAAATGAGGAACAAGACTATGGATCCAAATCAAACACGGAATCTTTATCCAATACCATGAAACAATATTAGAGGTCTTTATTAAACAAGTGTGCGTACTATTGTATGGCAGCTGTGCCAACAGGGACAGTGCACTGCTGTGAAGACACCCATTCATTTTTGAAAGGGTGCAATAAGCAGGAACAAAAAAAAAAACCTACTTATATGCTACACTACTAAGTTCCATTCTTACACACATTTCATGAGTGTCAAGCATTTATCCTAGCAAAATTATTTAATAGAATATATGCTTCTGTGTTGTTGAATTGAATCTGGATATTAAATCACACACAATACGGTCAACATAATATTCAAAGCAGACTAGTATACTCTCGAATTTACCTCTACTTTAATTCATCATGTTAGATTACAGTCACTGCACCGTGACTTTCAGACATGACGTGAATGTCATTCTCAGAGCTTTAGACTTCAAAAATCACATAGTAAAACAGAGATATAAACTTTATCACAAAATTGTCTTCTAGAGCTAGAAGTCTTTAAGTAAAATCTCACTCATTCTTTTCCTTATATAACCGTTAATACACCTAGTATATCCTGAACACTAATGTGTAGCAACCAGTAGCTCCTATATAATTGTTTCCTAAACTGCAACAGGAGCAGAGGGCAAGGAGAAGGACAGAAAAGTTCCCAAAGTTCCCCTACTCAACCTCCCAATTCTTAAAGCGTTTTCCCAGGACTGCATGTTTCTCCAGTGCAAGCTGTTCCTCCCTAAAGGCAACCAACTTTCATACATGAAGCTTTATGCTGAATATTCACTATATACCCTCTCCTTCCTTCCTTCCTTCCTTCCTTGCTCCAAATAATCCTGCCTTTTTCTTTCCTCGAAATACAACTTGGTCACATGTCACAAATTAAGCCTTGTTTTTCTTCATTTGGAGAAGGAAGTGGATAGCCCAGGGCTACCCTGCAGTATTTTTTTCCAGCACTCGCTAAGAAAAACTAGTATTAATTGTTTGTAGAGAGAGGTTAAAAAGGCAGTGATTACAAGTATATAATAAATAGATGAGGCAGAAGAAATCCCTACTCAATGATAGAAGCATTTGGAAAATATCTTTGAAGCTTGCATCTTTTGAGGTTTGGGGGATCAATACCATATTCTGGCCTGTTCTACTGAACGGGAGTCCAGAAATCAAGGGTCCTATTTTGTAATTAGTGCTTTTCATGCATTTCTGGGTTTCTTCTTTACACTTGACTCAATTAATTTTAATTATTAAGCAGAAAAATAATTAACTGCATGGACTTCTGATTTCATAATTATTTTGATAATTAATTTCAGTTCAGAACATTCAGTGAAGAACATAGCATCAAAACAGTACCTATCTTCATATTGCACTTCAATTTGCTGTACGGAATAAAAGAAACTGTAGTTGGCCAAATAAGGATTTGGCTAGGAATACTAAAAATATGGCAAGTCCCATGTCTACAGAGTTAGTGAATATTATTTTCATCAGAGCCTCAGTAAATATAAAGTAGGGAATGGGTCATAAGGATGCAAAAAGTAGAGGTGAGCACTGAGCTACACCTGCTATTGAAACACAAATTTTGTTTATGCAGAAGTTTTGTTTATGTCATGGGCTTACCTTTGATTTGCCTTTACTGTAGCAGGACCTTTTAGTTGCTTCATCACACCCCCACTCCACGGCCTGTAACCAACAGAAATAAGTTATAAATGGGGAGAACACAGAAAAATCGAGCTTGGAGATACCCAGGCCCATGCCTGAACATTGGGCCTCAGGCACGTACTCATCATTGACTCGGGCTAATTCCAGTTATATTTGCATCTAAGCCTCTTCCCCCCAGAAAAGCAATTTTGCTGGTGACAGGTTTTCAGTGTCCTATATGAAGTAAATCTGGTGATCTCCATCTGCATGCACAGTCGCATTTGATACTGTTTACCCTCATTTCCGAGCTGCCACTTGTCTTTCACAGCCTCCTGCCATGACTGTAAGAGGTGTTTGCATTACTACAGTTTCACTGTGCATGAGCTGAGCCCAATTATTTCCGTATTTAACATTCAACAACTATGGATTACAAACACTACGGCTCAGCGGAGCAGGTTGTATGCTTAGTGCCGATATTCCAATACAGGTACATCCCTGCCTGCCCGTATACACAGTGGGACCGGCGTGCATTTGAAACCCACCTGTGCTTGCTGGCCTCATCTGTGTGTTCTTTGGGTTAAAATGCCACAAAGCAGTTGCATTTTTTATCAGGACGAAACGAGATTTCTAAACCAGCCACTGTTGCCTAACAGCTGAAACCACAGCTTTTCCACTTATATTCACCAGGAAATTATGAAAGACAATTAATTCAGATATAATATAAGTAGTTTTTGTGCTGCCTTTTAATAAAGACTGTACTAATAGCAAGCAGACTCTGCACCAAATTAAGAAAACATGGGGAAAATATGTCTAAACAGAAAGGAAAATGCCTCCACAGTATTCTCAATGGCTTTTCCCCAAGCTCAAGACTGAGCTTTAACATGTCAAGAAAAACAGCCTTATAAAACTAACACCGTTATTGCTCTTCCTCCACCCTTCCTATCTAAAGAATCTGCTTTTGCAGACTACTGACTACAGCACAGAGGGACATGGAAAACTTCTGAAAAAATCAATGTGTGAACGACCATAACATTTATAACAAATTGCATCTAGTAATGTGAAAGAAATCTAATACTATTGCTAAATAAAAGGCAACAATGGCTCAACTCTTTTGACTCTCATGCAAAAAGCAATTTATCTCCATATTGCAAAACACACAGCAAAACGCTGCTCTAGGCTTATCGGTCAGTTCCCAACCCAAACCAATAGGACACACTGAATCTGTATGTCACAGGGCACGCAATGCAAATATCTGACATGGAATATGTTATCTGTAAATTCAGCTGAAGGTTCAAATGCCTGGAGAAATGCTAGAGCTACTATTAGGAGGTCAGAGGAGAAAGATTTACTGGAACATGGGTACTTATATTGCAGGCTTGAAGGAACGTTCATGCCAAAAACAAAATGAGAGGAATATGCCAAGCAATGAACAGCAGTAACAAAGATAAAGATTGAGTTGAAGGTGAAATGTTTACCAATAAATCAATTTTCAGTGACAAAATAGCCAGCTTTCATTTGGCTCAGAAATCCAAGGTAAAAGAGCAATTTGAAGGAGAAAGATGCAAAAGACAAAAAGTATACAATGTCACACACCAAGCAAACTAAGGACATTTCTTGGGTGCTGAAGCTTTTTGGAAAAGAAGGGCCAAAGTCGTTTGGGAGGAGAAGCTCTGAAGTCAAAGGTAACAGTTCTTCAGGCTTTCCATGCAATCCAAGAAAACTATGCAATGCCAGCAGCAAGCAGGTCAGGAAATCACTAACATTGTTAATGGAAGAACTGGAAGGCAACTTTTTTCCCCTTCTCTGGCACCCATAAAATGGATATATTAAAAGACGGATATGACACATTAAATCATCCTACGATACTTCTGGATACAACAGCAACTGATTCAAGAACCCAAATTTGATAAATTATTACAATTAAATATACGGCTGTTTGCACGTTAACCAAATGGCAGTATTTCTGGGAAAACTCTGCTGATGACAGCTTCTGACAAAGTATATTGTCTGGAAAATAGGAAATAGGTGCAATCACGCTGCAAGGTCATGCTCTATGTGTGTGCTTGCTACAAGGTCATGCTGGCTTCTATTGCTGAATGGGACAATAATAAAGCAGGCTTCAAATGAAGCCGGTTGCAAAGGCATCAGAAGAGAGCTAAGTGGTCCAAAGTATTAAGCCGTGTCCATGTATGGAAAGATTTATATAGCTGACTTTGGATTTTTAGGGAATTTGTAGGAATTTTCCACAAAAGGGAAATTCAGACATGCCACAAGGTCTACTGATAAGGTAAAGGGAGAAGACATGGAACACATCTCAGGTAAAATAAGGTCTCATTAATGTGGAAAGAAAGAGGAGAAAAGTGTCTTGAATCTTTCACATATGAACACCAAACAGAAAGTCTCAAAGTCTCAGCACAATAATAAAATGGCTTTTGGGTTTTTGTTTTGTTTTGTTTTTTCTTTTCTCTCAGGAGAAGATTAAGACTTTAAAGTGTTAGTTCTGAAATATTGGACTGGCACATTCTGTGTTATTTTAGAAAACAAACGCAAAAATCTGATTTACTTGAAACTGTTACTGTCATCTATTCCTCATGTTAACTGTCATATTCTCTTACTTGCCACTGTTTGCTAATAACTCCACAAAGTTCAGAGGAGTGGCGCAAGGAGTATGATATGCACACCATGTTGGCTCTTTGATCCAATATCAAGGCTTACAGGACAGACTTTAAGTTTGTCCTGTTATGATCTTTTCTTTCGCATGTTGCTTAATAGCTCTATTTTTCATTCAACAAAACACAGCCTTCAGCATCCCATGTATTGGTTTTATAATTAATTAATATTTTAATTCTATCTAATGTGGCAACAAAGTCCATTGAACCAAATTACAGATGCTCAAGCTTGTCTGCTGTAGGGAAGGAGGAAAGAGGGATTTGAACATTAGTACTGAAGAAAAGTCTTGGCTTGATTTGCTGTTTTCCAATCTTCAGCACAATTACATTCCAGGAGACATAAATAAACCTTAATTCTTTAACAGATATCAGTACAGCAGTACTGCATCTGCAGCAGAATCTTGTACCCTGAGAAATTTCGCTGGCGTGGTCAGTTATGAGAGCTGAACTCACCCCCGTACCCAGGTCACGGGTCATCTTTGAAAACACACAGATTGCTTTCTTCTGTCAAAAAATACACAAAACCTGAAGCTCCATACAGATTTCTCACTGAATAGAAACATGTCTTTGGTGCACACTGAAGTCTAGGTTTATACTTCAGTCTCAAGCTGATATCGGACATGTTTTTGTACAAGCTCAGCAGCAAATAACTATCAGTGCTTTCAGACATTACATCACTGACGTTTTTAAGGCACTTCAAAAACTCTGCATGAAATTCCCCATGGAAATTTTGAGGGACTGTGGGAGGAGAGAAATTCCAGAGAAGAAACAAATTCCAAATCAAGCTACATAATGAAACTATTATCTTCAAAATGATGAAAAATATACATTCAGCACCAATCAGCCTTATGTAAAAATTACAATATTAAAAATAATCTTATTATTTTGAACAGTAAATGTATTTCAGTAATTTTCTTGCTGTCATCAGTGACAAATCTTGCTCAAAAGTCATCAGTTGTGTCTTTAGTGGGTAACCTACATGAATGTAAAGCAATTAGCTCCAAAGGAAACTGAAATAAATCTCCAATGTAAGCAGACTTATTCAACTATCATACAAGACATCTAAAAGAAAACTGTGGGAAGTGCGGAAGCAGTGATTGATATTCAAGTCCCCCTCTCACTCCAAAACAACTGTCAATAAGCACCAAGATATTTCTCATGGGAGACATCTGGAGATCCCTCCCAAACTAAATTATTCTCTGATTTTTCAGAAATGTTACAAACTACAACAGAGGAAACAAAAATCCAAACTGTGAGCAGTCAAATCCAATAGTCACTTTATACACTTAGAGCTTTAATTACTTTGACATAAGTTTAGAGAGAAAATTTGCAATGTAGGAACATAATCAAGAAGAGACTCCCCAGTCAGAGTTCCTCTTTGATGTACAAGTTAAGGTAACTACTAGCTAGACTTACAAAAAGCACATGACTTCCACCTTCATCACCGGAAACCACAGTAACCGACTACATGCTCAGATTTCCTGGAATAACTGCGCTCCCATGGCTGGGTGGACATGCACAAGGGATGGGGTAGGTGAGTGCAAATACATATATACTTATGTATATGCACTCCTTTAAAGTGTAAAAGAAGAATGTATTACTACATTTCACAGTAAAAGAAGATAATTAGCCAAGGACCCCAAAAAAAAAGAATAGAACAACATTTCAGACAGATGGTCCAGTGCTCCTTAGGCAGATGGCTCTGCTAATTAGATACTGGCAAAAAATAGCATTAAAGAAGATGGTTTAATTACATGGTGCCAAAAAGTAACAACTACATGAGATTTCCTTTTTTCTTTTTCATGAGCTGTTTGCTTTCATCTCTGCTATTGTGTATTTAAACAATGCTTTGGGGAGCCGAGCTATAAAGGCAGCAAATGCAATAATGTATGCCAACAAACAGGAGTGACAGGCCCTTATTGCACACATCGGTCCAGCAAAGGAGCAGCCTCAAAACTGCTGTGACTCGCCTGGCTAGGGTCTCTCACAGCACACAGAATTAGCTCCCAGTGAACACATATGCTGGAGGTCACAGAAAAAGAAGCCATAAAGAAGAGTATCCGAAGAGCAAATGCGAGGCATGAAGCCACAGAGATGCATTATGGCAAGAGAGAAGCAAGAAATAAGCAATAGTAGAGGTAGCGTTTGATGGATAGGTTACCAGGATCTTTAAGGCAAGTTTTGATATAATGGCATCCCTAATCTTGCCATTAGACTTGAACAGTTATATTTGGAGGGTGAACATTCTCTGTGGAAACACTAGAAAAAAAAGATACTGGAAAAAAAGGACTTCCCTTTAACAGGGGTTCCTCTTATGGCTCACCTGAAAAGGAAAGCTGCTTCCCAGGGACCAAAGGCATTCTGATTAGACCCTCTTAGGAAGTGATAGGCCAGCAACGTATACCAAATTTCCAACATGGTAGGGACAAATTCACCAGTTGGCTACGTTTATTGCTGGTACATTGCAAGCAACCATCACGTGTAACAGCCAGTTCTCATGGGAACGTTGTGTTGGTTTTCATTTATTCAGAATCAGCTTTTACTGTTCATCCATAATTAAAAAATTAGAATGAACAATTATATATTCTTGATATACAGCCATATATATATTCATATGTATGAAGTGAGCACTGTAAAATATACAAAAATGGACATCAAATTATGCTCGAGTTTTCCAGGGTTTGATATACACCATGACCTGTGAATGCCAAAGGGATACGTAATTTCATACTTAAACCAGGTAATATATAAAACTTTATATGGCTTTCAAGATAAAGTTGATTTCAGCTGAATTTTGTTTCATATATTCCAGCTTGAAGTACCTAAATAAAACCAAAATAAAAAGCAATCCCTCCTCAGAAGAGAAGGATGTAGACACATTAAAACAGTCATTAAACCCCACCAACCCATGAGGTGTCCAAAGGCCGTAATGGGCCTACTTTACTGACTACACAAATAAACAAGTATTGAAAATTCTGTCAAAATTGATATGAAAAAAATAAGATAAATAAAAAAAAATTGAGCGTGTTTGGAACCAGGGTTTGGGCTCCCACTCATGAGAAGTTAGTCAAAAAAGCAAATGAATGTGACAGTGGAACTTTCAAAGTTGTGAATATTCAACCACGTATTTGGAAGCTTTTCTGTTACTTAAGATCATTTAAAAGTAAATGCAGGATTGCACTGAAGAGGTGAAACACCACAAAACGTGCTTGCATTCCCAAACCTGACAGCCATTTCTCAGGTAGGAATGCAGGCATTTCATAACATGGCCTTAATGCACATTACGGAATTATACTAGCAACACTAAATTTAATATAGCGCCTGAATCAAATGTGAATCCTTTAAGATTAACATCTGTGCCAGTAGAGTGAATTTTAAAGCATTCCCTGCTTTTGGCAAATCAGACTGACGTTACTAGGCTCCATAAGCTTTTTAAATGCTTTTTATTTATTTATTTATTTATTTTTTCTTTTTTTTACAAATAAGGTTGTAAAATGGAAATGGGGAAGGATGGACTGGAAGCTGCACTGCTTTACTGCATATTAGCCTGTAGTTCAAAACATGTGCGGGGCTAAAGCGGGAGCCCGGCCACCAGCCCTCCTCCCCTCGGAGGCAGGGAGCAGCAAGGCAGGATTTGTGTCTCGCGCAGAGCTCTGCGCAAATCCCACGCCTTCCTGAGCCCCGCACCAAGAGGCACAGCCCACATACCACACCTTGCCCCGGGACACCCAAACAGCTGGATTCTAGCTGCCAGATGTGCACTTATCAAAACAAACACAGGAAGCCGAAAGGTACAGCATGGAACGAAAATTGTAACATTTTCTAAGTGTTTTGAAATAGCTGAACATTATTTTGCATGATTCAAAATAGAAAAAAAAGTCTTTAGTTTATATGTATGTAAGCAATTTCGTACATAATGAGAAAAGAATGAAAATTCTATCATCATGTCTATTTATGTGTTTTTTACTTATTTATTCAAATACTTTTGCCAATAGGCTTTACATGACAGCAGGCTCAGTTCTGATAATAGTGGCTCCCATCTGTAGTTCTGGAGAAACTACCACAGAGTTACTTAGAATAATATTCTGATTAAAACTGGAAGTATGTGAACAGTGTAGGTAAGTTGGTTAGGGACAAATGAAAGTAGAAGGAGAGCAAAATGATAAGGAATAGTAAAAAAAATGCAAGAACCACCAGTTTGCACAGTTTGTATAATGAAAAGTAATGGGAAAAAAAAGGAAATATTCAACAGCAAAGAAACAAAAGCCCAGATTTTCTACATCATTCTAATTAAATGGAATTACCATAGAGGTGATTTTTGGGGGGAAAGAAAAAAAAAATAAAAATAGATTTTCTGCTTTCCATTTAAGAATGTACAACTAGATAAAGCTGTTAGAAAGCAGCTGAGACAAAACAGAACAACAGCACGTAATAATAACACAGCCATAAAAATTTCCAGGAGTCGGCAGCAAGAATGATGGGAGCATGACTGGTAGGGCACTCAGGAAAAGAAGAAACGAGGTGAGAAACAAGGCTTAATTTTTAATAATTAGATTTAATTTGACCAAAAATAAGATAATCTGAGAGAAACAAAATCTCAAGAACGTGGAGAATATTAAAAACAGAGGTACATGAATGAGTGTCATCAGCATAGAGATATTATTGTGAGCTGTGGAGAAAGGCAAGAATAGCAGGCTGAGAATAATACTTAAATACACAAAGCACAAGATGTTTAATACAACAGGAAATTTGAACCTCCAGCTATTAGGAAAATCACTGGAGTGTAGCTACATAGATAAATTATACCTAAATCAAGCATTGAGGAAGACAAACCAATGAGGATCAGGATTAAGATTAATAACCACTGACAACATGAAAACGCCTTCAGGAGAGAATCACATATCCCAGTTGCAACAGAATGAACATAGGGAACAAAAAGGACAGTAACGACACGTGAAGTCATAACTTTATGATGAAAAGTTGCAAAAATGGCTAAGGCTACGAAAAAGAAATGCTGGATGGAAGTTTATTTTTCTTTGTTTTTGATAAAGTAGAATATAATCGTGTGGAGTCATGTCAATGACCTAGGCAGCATTTCTCCTCCACGTTGTGCTAAATGTCATTCATGTTGTTACTGAGTGTAGGTCTGTGCCGTCTGTATTAGCTGGGTGATGTAAGGTTACTTCTACCCAGCTACTACCATCCCATTTCTAGAAGACAAATGTTCAGATCAAAAAAGAGCAGCAACTGGCTTTTTAATTTTTATTTAAATATTAATATATTCTGCAGATGCAACACGGAAATGCTGCTTAGAGAAAGACTTCATGTCTAATGGTGTTTCCCTCACTGCACATCGATAAAGGAACTGGGAAAAGCAGACAGTCACTGACACAGTCCTCACCGTCATGTCTTAATAAACTGTAGAGTGTGCTTTTCATTTCCAGAGTGGACAAACTCCACAAATGAGCCAACTAGACTCTCAATGCTGCACACTTCAGAAAATAATCATTATTTTGTAATAATATTTAATAAATTGCTTAATCTTATTTCTCACTGAGATTGGATTTTTATAGATTCAGTAAATGGTTAAACAGTTGTTATAAAATCTGATAAACCTGTTCTAAATAATTATGAGTTCATCTGTAGAAAACCCTACTCATACTTCTACGAACTATATGTAACCCATTATCTGACAGATTGAGTAATCCTCTATCACAATACATTGACCATGTATTGAGTGATCCAATTATTCAATATATATATTCCATATATATCCAAATGTAGTCCAATTATTCATTGGATTACTCCTGAAACTTAACAAATGTTGGAAATAGAGCATGGGAAAAAACAGAAATCTATATGATTCCTGGCACACAAACTACAGATGATGTATTTGATATTACTGCATGACCTATAAAATTAGAAGACCACAGACAAAAGAGGAGAAAAAGGAAATCTTTAAAAATGGATGCCTAAATGTACCAGACATTCTGGGGAGGGTTTTACTAAGAGATGAGAAATTTAATTGAAGAAATTAATTTCAGAATTAGCTGAACTCCTCCTCCCCTTCCCATGTCTTCTTTTCCATTTTTTTGTTGTTAAAAATCCATTTGATTTCCTCAGCTGAAGAACAATGCTGTACTTCTGTATTTTTCTCCCAGAAGCTGGAAGCTCAGTGGGGATGACTACAAAACCAAGATAAATAAAGCTTATTCAACAGGATGCCCAGTGCAGCTATTAGTGAGGCACTTCAGTGCAGCTCTGGGGCTCTTATTTCTTTATGCAATGCCAGCAACCATCCCCCATCATCAAGTTATATCTTATTAACAATTTTTCTCCTGGTGGGTATAATTCTTAGCTTTCTGTCATGGGTAAATATTGGAGTTTAATATAGCACTATAAAGGGAAAGCAACAACAATGAAAAATCTCTTCTTTTTATTATAGGGAAATATTTCTTTAAAATTCTCCTGTGCTTTCCTGCTCAATCAAGAGTCCTTTGAAGTCAGTGTTCCAAATCCCAGAGCTTTTACTATAGCAAAATGCTCTGAAATCAAAAGGAGTTTTGTCTAAGAAGTGCGGAAAGAGGCTAGAAATTGTAAATATACCCCAAATTCACTAATGAACATGGATTGTTTTTGCACAGTAGCATATAGTAGGGAAAAACCTTCAGCATATGCCCAGGGAGCTAAAGAACTTAAAAATTAGATGTGAATCCATTCATGCACAGTAGTTACTTTCTTGTGAATAGCCAGATTTACTTGAAACTCAGAACAGTCTATTCTGAGCAAACTTTTACAAAGCCATAATATGAGACATTTCAGAATGAACTTGCTATTATAAATCTAACGTATAGCAAAATAAAGATTTTCCACATTAAAGCACAGGGAGAAATTTACATTATTTTACAACAAATTAATGACACAAACATTTGCTAAGCATTCCTCTACAACATTCACTTCGATGCACACATCAAATGCTCTAGATTTTTAACAACAATCAAAGCAAAACTCAGAGTCAAGAAATTATTTAAGAAATTAGACTCATTATAGTGTTGAAAGACATTGCGAGTTTTTAATAGCAGCTTCTGAACTGCCTGTCTCCTTGCAGATCTGTGACACTGAATTTGTTCCCAGGTAGGCTCAAGAGGAGTTTTCTTCTCTGATGAAGCCTACTCAAAATCAAGTATATTTTTTATCTGAAATCAAGGATCAGATAAAATTCACTGAGGGCCCAAGAGTCATGGAGAAGACTTTAGATTTGTTGGGATCTTCAGGGAGAGAATGGAGCTCTTCCTAAAGTTGCATGCACGACTAGGATCTGAGGCTGTGTAACAGGAAACAGGACTTGCAAAAGGAATAAAACAACAACTCTTCCCCAGTTGCCTTCTCAGAAAAAGCAAAAATTGTGGCCAAGTTCAGATATTGCCCTAAACACTAAATATGCACGTGGGCCAGCAAACTTTTGGAAAGAATCTTCCTTGCATTTGCTATAGACAAGTGATCAGTGCCTGTGTTATGCTGTAAATAAGAAAGTCAGAAAAATAGTCAGGAAGCCTCAGAAAAACAAAGACAATTCTCAAAATCTATCCTGGACAAAGTTTCTGTCAGGAAAAGGACATGTCCCAGAAAACTCAAGGAGATGGTGCTTTTAGTCACTAGCAATACTGAGAATGAATGTCAAGAATTCTCCAACAAACACACTACATTAACGCTGTTGAAATAAACATCCAAACTCTAAATGTTATCTCCAGATATTGGCAATAAAGGGCTGCATCTAGTCAGTGATCTAGTCAGTGAACTTCATCAAGCTAATGCATGGACAATCTTGCAGCTCCTTAAATAAATAAATAAAATGATTGCTAACTGTCCTAACCAGCACTGATTGCTAGTGGTACTATCTGAAATCAGGGACCTGTTTTGAGGTGTATGTTGTGTTTTAAAATCCAGAAAATAGGTTTTACTACTTTCAATGCCTCAGCACAGTGAAGGATCTCGAAAGATGATCTTACCAGAATGAACAAGCCGCATCTTCATTAGCAGACCCTCTCTCACCCCCCAAAACACACTTGTTTCTTTAATCTAATCTGATTTTGAAAGCTGCAGCTCTGTAAGAAATCACTCCCAGAAAATCCCATAAAATCTGTACTCTGTGAAGTTGGCAAGATTGGGCAGATGGATTTCAACATGAGCTGTATGCAAACAAGGACCAGCCTATGTGCTAAGGAGCAGAAACGGGAGCCAAACAAAACTTGAACGGCATGCCACTGAATTGGGATTACACAGATGTCTTATTTTTTTCCACTGGATTCTGCACTGGGGGCAATACTTTACAAACTTCCCTAATCAAATCAACTAAAATTTAATGTGATTATTTCCATACATATGCTCTGAGTTTGCCAAAAATCATCATGGGGATGAGGGGAAGTGTCCTTTTCACAACCACTTTAATTCATTCTGACACAAACTTACTTTGGTTATTTATCACTCTTCCAAAACACATGTATACGTCCCATTCTTACACAATAGACTGGATTATACTGAAAATGACAGTGATCCACTATTACAGGTCATATTTTTATGACTAATCAATAGGTCTATCCAGACCCTTAGTAAAATAATGTTTCTAACTCTTCACAGTCTCTTTCGCACCTTCTAATCTTCACACCTTTCTGAAACATCTACTATTTAGACTGAAATTTCCCAGGCTTGGACTCTGCTAGAGAGCAAAATTATGAGTAAAAACAGTTATTTGTAAATAAAAACAAAGCGGTTCAGTCTTTCTTATTATAAAACTCTTTGCTATCTCTTTCTTCTTGCGCACCTGCCATCATAAAGTGATGGGAGAGAAGAAGATAAACCACGAGAGAGCTTTCTGAGATCTATTCTGTGCTCAGCTGGAAAAGCCAGTTGATTTTACAAAGTTATTAGGATAATAAAACTCAAGATCATATAAATTCATATTTATAATACTATTCTGGGCCTCGGCTTTTTTTTTTCTTGTTTTCCTGGGGCTGCTATCTACGTACTTACAACTTGATTGGAATGGTTGGCATATCCTCAAGATGAAAAATGCAGTTGTTCTAGACACCTGTGCCGAAAATAAAACCCTTGCAAGAATGTCATGCATTCTGAAAATCTAAACTAACAACAACAGTAACAATACTAGGAAGGAAAACAAGGTATCTTAATATAGGATAGGTTTATGCTTTACTTTATAGCCTCAATTGCTCCTCTTTACCCTCACCTTTTTCAAACCAACTCCTCAGGCAGGAGAGCACCCAAAGCACAAATGTATTTGCAGACTATGAAAGCAGCTAAACAAAAACTAATATTAAGCAAAAGCTATTATATCAGTAAGCAAAAATGGGAAGGGGGAGAGTTAAGTCTTTGGTCTTTGCTGGTTTTCATCTCCTCATTTTCCCACTTTCCCAAATCCTCTACTAACAAATTACTGCACTGGACTGATGACAGTTAGGAATTATGTGTGTGAATTCCTTCCTTCCAAACACATCCATGAGCTCCTCTATAGCGAAACTCGCTCTGTTAATTTGCACATTTTAACTAACTATTTGACTCCTATTGCTCGTAGGACCATTTTATTTTTCACTATAAGGCAGTCACAGCATCAATAAAATAAGCAGAAACTTGCCACAAAAATTGCATAGATTATGTAATAAGCACTCTACTTGTATACAAAATCTTGTTTGATGCTGCGTTAGCTGAAAGGAACTTTCTAATATACATTTTTTTTCCTCTCTCTCATGTGGATAAGGTTTGTTATGCCTTACTGTTGAGAGACTGTCAGCTTTCTTAACGTGATAAACTATGCAGGAATCTCAACCACTGGGCTGCTGTTCTAGCTTTAATGAAGAGAGATTGGTATCTAAAAAATCCCACAGAGATTATATAAATCTGATGCCAGGGAGAGCCCAGATAAGCACTCTGGCTTGGCAGCGAGCTGCACGTAGTTAAAATGCATGTTTGAAAATGCCTCCCACTGCCCTCACCACAATAACATCTCTTATCAAAGTCTGAGCAGATTTAGAGGCAAGGTTCTCCACAAATGCTGCTCCAGTTCCAAGCTGAAACACGCACTGTGTAACTTAGAACAATGCAATAAGGCATTTCCGTGGCTTGGCTGCTTCCTCCTCACGAGAGAGTATGGAGGGAATCTCCCTCGCATCTTACCTCGCATAGATCAATACAATTTCAGTTTTAGTCCCCCCTCTGCCCCGTTACATGTTTTCTACATGCTCCCCACCCAAAACACCCCAGCTGGAAGCAGGACAGGATGAAGAGATGGCACGTATCCCATGCAGGCACCAGCTAAAAGTGATGGTGCTCACAAAGAACAAACACATTGCAGCCCTGAGAAGATTTTCCAGAGTCAGCATCAGCAAGTGTCAGTGTATTTCTCACTGTGGGCTCATGGCAAACGGCATGAATCATCCCCAGAGTAGCAGCTCTAGGACACGGTTCCATACATACCAGGACTCTTGTGTGTACTTTGATGATGAAATAGTGAACTCTCCTCCAAAGACAGGATTTTGGACTGCAAACCAGTCCGATGTGTATTTCCACCACGTGAGTGCAGCTATTTACATTGCCTAAGTACAAAACACAGGACTGACTGACTATCAGCACCACACAGAAGATTTTGCAGACGAAGGGACAGCAGCCTGCTTGGCATTTTGCACATTATCCTGCTAACTCAGAGCGAAAATGTGCAGTCAGGGGTGTTCTCAGAATTTTACTGTATTTTTTTCAGCTTTCCCGTGCATGCAGGCTTTTCCTCCCCAAGATACTTAATATTCACACAAGTATTCAACATAAATCATCCAAATAAAATAACAACAACAATAATAATAATAAAAAATCTATGATAAGCTCATGATTAACAGATATTTTTTGCTTTTTCTAGAGGAAGGTGGAAAAGATCACTGAAAACACCTATACAAAATGCTAGTACAAGGTCATCAGGATAAAAACACTTGCCCCCCAGTTAATACTAATGTTAAGGCACTAAAGACACTGAGCAACACAGGCGATCACAGACCTGTTCTCTCAATAGTGTTTTCCGAAATTCTCCTGCATACACTATGGACAATGATCACAGATCCTCAGTATCCTCCAGGAAATAAAGCAGAGATAGGAATAGTCAAAGAAACAAATGACAAATGTTCAAAACAGATGTAGAGAAGGGATCAATCAAAACAGTGGTATACACGCTTTGCACAAATGTGAGCAATCTAAGGAATAAAACGGAAATATCTGATCTAGTTGAATCCTAAATGATGATATTGACCTACTACATTTATGAGAAATTTGGTAGAAGCAAAGCTGTGGACAATGAATTACAAAGATATAAAGTATACACATATGTGGATACGCACACACATATAGCACAGTGTGCTGTGCTGGTAAAGGAATATTGCTCTATGTTGAGGTTTATTTTCAAATTAGATTAACGGACTAATTGCAGCAATGAGAAACACAAAATCCCTGTGGATCAAAATTCCACATTTACATAGGAAAAAATATGGCTCTGAGTCTTTAATAGTAACAGCCTAACTAGGCTGATGAGCTTCTCCGCAATATCCTGGAGGAGATCAAAAGTGTCTCATTAAGTAGACGGGAAGCGGAGCAGTGATGTCAGGCCTCAGCTACCCTCACAAAGTTTGGGTAAACCTAACACTGAAGCCTGGCATCAAGCATAAATTTTTAAATGCAAATCAAGATCTTCATGAAGCAATTCAAAGTGGGGTTCATGTCTGAACAAGCAGCTCTTAGATAGGTCCCGAGCAGTGTGCAGGACCTGGTGCAAAAGAACTATTCCGTGACAGCAGGGCCATTGTCCTTAGATACAGCACCACTCCAAGAGCAACTAGGGCAACAAATCCACTCAGAGTGTTCAGATTCAAAATAGGAAACTTTAGGATGTGGGATTTTGAAAAAGGAAGTTAACAGAGGCAGTTAAGAGTTAAAATTTTGCAGGCAGCATTCAAGTACACCTAGCTGGAGACACAGGACAATGAACATCAATCCAAAAAAAAAAAAAAAAGATGCAAGTGAAAGGGCAAAAGCAAACTTGGTATGGATTAACAGTGGTACGACAGAAGGTAATAAAAGGAAGAAAACATCATTCAGAAAATTGAAGTAGTGTCAAAATGAGGAAAACAGAGCAAAAGTCTGGCAGGCTAAATCTAAAAATCTAATAAAGTAGTGAAAAAAAGAGCTTGAAAAACCATTTGCAAAAGCCATAAATACTAACAAAACATTTTTCAAGCACATTACAACTAGGAAGCTTAGCAGTTTATAAAACGAGTACATGACCAAAGGAGTGATTAAGATAAAGATAAAACAAGACAAAACCATAGCAGATTTCATTTCCCCTTGCTCCCTCCACACCAAGTTCATCATGGAAAAGTTCAAGGAAGAACAGAGTTAGCCACTCAGCAAAAAATCTGCCTTAGATCACAGTGCTGTTATAAGAAGTCATGGAATAGACATACAAATTGAAAAGAAACAAAGTTTCAGGACGATTATTTGTCCAAGAGATTTACGGGAACTCAGAGATAAAATTATCAATAAATACCTGAGGAATTACAGCCCTATCACTCTCACCTCGGCCCCAAGGTTATGGATCAACATCCTCTCAGAAGCTACTTGGAAGGCACATGGAAGACAAAAAAATGTAACTGGGAACAGCCAACAAGGTCAAACCACGCCATACCAACTTGCTTGCCTTCTTTAATGAGGCGGCTATTTCTGCAGACAAGAGCAGCAGATATTGCTTGCCTTGACTTTAGGAAAACCTTTGGCACCGTCTTCTGCACCATACTTATAGCCATACTAGTGAGACAAGGACTGGATAATAAGTGAAAAACTGGTTGAACTTCAAAGCTTACAAGATTGAGATTAGCGACACAGAGTCCAACTGGCAAATAACTACCAGTCACTCAAGGATTGATATTTGGGCCAATACTCTTTAGTATCTTTATTGACAAAGCAGAAGATGGAACAGAGTGTACTCTCAGCAAGCTTGTAGATTATATTAAACTTGGGGTATTGGGGGGAAAATCAATCTGCTGGAAATCTGTTATTCAGAGGGATCTCAACAAGAGAAATGGAAGAAATAAGCTGTCAAGAGCCTCATAAGTCTCAAGAGGAGAAAAAAAAAAAAAAAAAAAGGCTTGCTTTTGAGATAGAATATCCTCCTACAACAATCCAGGCTGGATGCTAACTGTCTAGAAAACAGCTTTTCCGAAAATGATGTGGGAGTCCTAGCAGACAACAAGCTGGATAGGAATCAACTGCACCACAGTGCAGAGGGGCTTCACACACTGGGCTGTACTAGCAGAACTGAACACATTCCTCACCAAAGGACTTTTAAGAACCTCTTTAAGAAACTGTGCATCCAGAGCGTAAGAGGGAAGGCTCCTCCACAGATAAAGTAGAGGTTAAACGGCACTTGGAGTAAGAATATGGGCAATTTTCAGAAAGGAGGAAGGCCAGCAGGTGAGGCTCATAGAAACCTATGTCAGAACACATAATGCTCAACATATCTTTAAGTGATGCAGAAAAGAGAAAGAAAAGTGAAGTGACAATATCTGCTCATAATATCAATACCCACAGAGCCGTAGAGAGATCACTGTATAGAATTCGAGGAAACCTTTTCATATCTGAATGGCTTTTTATCTATACTGAATTTCTTTTGCAGTTCTAATAAATGTACTATTTCACATCAGGAAAAAAAAAAAACAACTTAAGACATTACTTAGCTTCATGCTTTCAGTTATGGGCTCTGAGCTGAACATTTCTATTTAGGAATAAAATCTTGAGTTGCAGTAATAAAAACAGAATTAATGGTGAGAATTATGGAAAATTATAAAGCATCACTGTACCACTGAAAACATCCATTTTATCCTCTTATTTTGAACAGTATGCGTAGTCCTCATCCAACCCCCAATTTCAAATTTGAAAGCAGAAGTAGGAATGATACAGGGAAAGGTGACAAAGACCTCCTCCTCTTTGCTTTTCCTCTACAAGGTGAGATTAAATGGACTGATTCCCTAGCCTAGAGAGAGGCAACTGAGGAGACAGATAATAAACAGTTATAAAACCATGAAAAAGGTGCACAGGGAATATTCCTCACTGTTTTTGAATAGCAAGTTCAAAGCATATTCATTGCTCTTTCACTACTAAAGAATATTTAAAGATACAAAAAGAAAGAAAAAAAAAATCACACAGACATTCACACGATGAGCTACAGAATTCTTTTCTACCGGACACCAAAGCTATAAAAAGTACATGTGAGCTGAATATCACAGGATGAAGCCTACCTGAAAGTATCACTCAGGGGAGATCTTAACTAACTGCCCTGCTCTCATTAGACAATTTTATTACGTGCTTAGAAATGAAGCAAAACACAGAAAAATTATTAAGGGGGAAGCCTACCCAAAAGCTCTGGTCTATGACTGAAATGAGTTATTTTAGTCATCATAAAGATTCAGTTTCTCCTTTACCCTCAAAAAAATATCTAGCTGTGGTCTTCACCAAGGTTAAGATATTCCTGTCTCTTTCTTCAGGCTATTTGTGACTTCCAACACTCGCCTTCCTACCATGAAGGTTCTGTGGACCCCCACGTTACTCAGAAAGCTCCTTTTCTGAACA
Organism: Nothocercus julius; assembly: GCA_013398735.1. NCBI lineage: Eukaryota > Metazoa > Chordata > Aves > Tinamiformes > Tinamidae > Nothocercus > Nothocercus julius. The sequence goes on along the minus strand of VZSV01000127.1, from coordinate 1,489,440 downwards.
CAGCAGATAACCCCAAGTGTTTGCCCATGACAAAAGCAGGTGATAAAGAGAATAAGCAAGCAAGTAAAAAAAAATAAGTGTCATCAGATTAAAAATAAAGGGACTGCTTACTTGAGGTCTATGTGGGATATTTTCCAATCAGGAAAATTACTATTTATCCTTTTGAAGGCTAACCCCAGGAACCCGACTGAAAATACTGACTATCCTCCAAAAAAACCCAGACAGAGCAGTAGGAGACTAGACACTGCTCCAGGTCAGCAGGAGTTAGCAGGCAGGAGCGGAAACATACGGATTAAGATCAGATAAACTGCTAATCCGATCCTCCCAGCCGGAACTGGAAATGAGCTCAACAGAAGGGAACACACACATAGTTACAGAGGAAGACTGATGCTATGATTAGAAGTTAAACAAAAACAAATAACTTGTTTTTAGCTTCACCTTTGCTTTGTATGTTTACTAACAGTCTGATTATAATGTTGGTTAGGACAAGCTTACTGTTTATTTATTTTTTTTTTTAAACATTGATACGTCTTCCCATTTTTCTTCTTATGACACCAACATCACTCCAAATGACATTATTAGTGATGTCAATGTAAAATGAAGTAATTAAGATGAAATAAAATTGGGTGATTATTTGCCCCAATAAGTATAAAAGAAAATAACATGGAATTTTGGCTTTCAACTTGAGCACCACAGTTTAAAAAATGGTATTTGATGAGGTTCGCCCACATGACTAGGCATAAACATAAATGAAAAAAAAGCCTACCAGGCCCCTGAGCAGTAGCTCTACATGTGTGATAACAGGGATGCATCATGCAAATATTCTGCTTGAGTCTTGCATAATTGCTGGTTCTTACTGCAATAGTTACAGATTTCCTGTGGAGATGCTCAAGTAACAGCCCCAATTTTGCAATAAAGCAAACATATTCAGCCAACACAAAGGACAGAGGAGATTTCCAAAGAGCAGCTGCAATTGTTTTTATGATAAAAACTATCCAGCTTCTGCCAGCCATTTAACATCAGGCTGGACCATAGTATAAATATAAACAAAAGATAGCATCTTAACTTACAGTTTGTGTCTGAAAATACAATTTGAAAAAATCTGAAAAATCAACATTCCAACACTCTAGAGGGCAAATATTTTGCATCATTGTTTCTTAGTTGCATGTATTTAGAAGACCTCTTAGCATCAACATATTTTGCATTACTGAAAAGAAAGGAACTCTGTACTTACTTGGGTGGGGGTATTTTAGGAATCTCCAAATTCACATATATTATGCGGATTATGAAGAAAGGTGCCATGGAAGAGCAAAGATTACTTAGCTTAACACAGAGACTGAGGATACTTCTGTTCTGACTCTCCATTACTCTTGTGTTAGTGCCAAAGTGCCAATCCTTGCAAACCCACCCAAAATTCTTTGGAAATTAGATTTCATATCATCAAATTGAGAAGTTTTTCCTCCGCTCATTTTAGGAGCTCTGGTTTGAAGCTGTTTTTTTTTTTTTTTTTTTTTTTTTTTTTTTTTTTTTTTTCCTTTTCCCTTTCCTACGTTCTTGGGCCAGTAAACTTCAAAATAATTAAATGCTGAAACACCCAGCAGTAGCTGACCAATTTCACTTTGAAGGAGCACAATGAGAAAGCAGAGATTATAAACTGGCACAAAAGGTTTTCAACAGAAATAACTTCGATTGAAAAGGAAATAGCTATTTTCACAGGACACTTTCACTCCACCTGCATTCAAAGATACAGATTGCGTAAAACACCAGGAAATAAAAACCTTCAAGGACAAAGATTTAAGAGGAAAAGTGATAACACGGATTTGGAACCTTAAAAGTAAAGAAAAATCAATGCTATTTACTTCCTCTCAAGCTCTAAACTGTTCAAGCCTTAGGCCATTTCAGGCTGTGCTGCAATCTCTGGCATAAACATTTGAAAAGAACAGCTCAATGGCAGGGCCATGTCTGCCTTACTACCACTTTCCCATCTGGAAAAGTGCCAGTCCAGTTGCCTACCCATCTCTAATGATTCAGCTCACAAATTCAGATTTTTTCTTTTTAAATTTCAACTAAAAAAAAAGAAGAAGAAGAAAGAAAAACCCTATTCTATATTTACCTATTCTTTTGAAATCATTCGGTGGTCATTCAATGAAAATTAATAGATTAATTATGCCTAATTTTCAGAAAACATGAAACTCAGACATTCCAAAATTAGGAATCCACTGCTGGGGTGGATACAGCCTCAATTTGCAAGTGAGAGGGATGAAGATAAAAGAAAGCCACCTCAACATATCCTGTCCTTCTCCACAGCAAATCTGCTTGAAAAAAAAACACGACCACTACCACACTGATCCTAGCAAATCGTGCTGTATATAACAGGGAGAATTGAGCACGTGGCATGTTGAGTGCTGCTTTTACAGTGTCAAGACAAAGACTGCAAGAACGGGTCTGTTCTTTAGAAGAGAGCAGCAGAGCAGCCAGAGTTCTTGATAGAGCAGATCTGAAGCCACCTTTGGTATAAAGGCCCAAAGTCACAGCGACATCCTCAAACTTTCAGGGTATCATAAAGGACTGAAGTTTCCAAAAACGATCAGTGTTCGTCTATGCCCTCAAGTTAACCATTCATATGTTGCAAATTATTTTAATGAGCAATGGAAAGGAGAGAAGGCAGTGACAGGTGCCAAGCTCCTACAAGGCTACCCAGCTGTGGAATAAAAAGTCAAATGTTTGAGCACTGTCACCACCATTCTTCTCATCTTTCCTGTCCATGCTGTCAGTGTATTATAGTTTTCAAGCAGGAGAACATAGAATTTGTCTCTGCACTTTAACTAACTTTCAGAGAGATATAAATTCCCAATTTTTTGAACTTCAGAAGGTATACAGGACATAACACTTTGTGATTGAAACCTTAAGAGTTTAGACTTGAAAACCAAACTGTTTGAACACTATATAGTAAAGAGCTTGTTATAAGAAATACAACTGATAATGGAACTTGATGGGCTTGTGAGCCGTGGTTTTATAAAATAAATGATCAAGAGTCAGAGCAGAAGGACTTCATAAGCATCCTTGAAACAATAATGAATTCTCCTCTACTGCTAGCTAATATAGGTAGAAAACTGTGCAAGTGAGAAGGACAGACACATTGTAAACACAATATTATATAAATCTATAGAAAATTTGAGTTATTACTACTTCCTTTATAACTCTCACTATACTCCTTTTACAGATCTTATTCAGCTTTGAACTTGGTGATTTAACTGTGAAGTCTCCTTTCACAGATGGTTTTGACTTCCCCACATTGTCAAAAACATATGCATGTAAGTGGTAAAACATTCAGGTCAGACATATCAAGATATTTGATATTCTTAAACCATAAAAAGGGGACTTCTTCAGTGGATTTTTCTTTAATATTAGTAATGTCGAATGTTGAGTAGAAATAATCAGCCTTGCACTATACATGGAAGAATGCTAGAGCTCAAAGAATATTAGCTAAATTTAGTAGCAAGCATATTAACACATGTATAAATCCATGCTGAGAAGCCCTATGAGATTGTTTTACAAAAAGACCACATTAAATGATAAAACTAAGTTTTTAAGGTTTGTTTGGTGTTGTAATTGCATTGTTGCATTATGCTAGACTTATTGAATACTTACTGCATTAGAATGTAAATCTAGGCCTATGCACTGCATTTGTTATACAACCAGTCTTGTGTTTTTTCCTTCTAGTTCTCTGTTTACTCTACAAGCAGAAGTAGGGAAAGGACTGCAAATTCACAGTAGTCCAAGGCAGCTACTATTCCAGCTCTTGCTTGGCATTCCCGCCCTTTGAGCATGTGATTCACAAAGAATTTTACAGGAGGCACAGGCATATAAGCAGAGTTTACAATCAAATGACACATTTTTACATGGTTTAAGTGCTTCCTGTGGGTACCTAGATTAGGATCTTGACAGTACAATCTTTACTCCCATTAACTCTATTCTCCATCCTCACAGTGCTTGCACTTTTGTCAACAGAAATGCTAAGGACAATTAAGAAATTCTAAGGACACCACCCTATTTCAAGTCCCGACTATGGTATTGGTGTTTAAAACTGGCAGGACAAGAATGAGACCATTAACACTATCTTACCATAGTGCAATAACACATGGATAGCATGAATGGGTCCAGAAAGAACTGTGAGGAATAAAAAAGGACTGCAGCACAGATCTTTATAGCAAAATCATAATAATAATATTAATAATTATTAATNAAAAAAAAGACCTGTAGAATCGACACTATGAAAGAGCAACCTCAGCTCTGTTCTCTCCTTGTATCCCAACAGCATTATTCATGAGATTCCAAATCAGTCTGGTCATTTTTATAAGCTATTTGCAGGGTTCTTTACCACTTAGCATGCAACTCCTCCTGATGACAGCAACAGCAGCAACACTTATAAGAGAAACAAAACATCTTCCCATGGGGACCTTGTTTTCTACTGTCCAGAAGAATTAAACATCCTCTGTAGCCTTAGAGGCTTCACAGTGGCCTCTGCCAACCCAGCAGAAGAGAAATAGTGCAAACAGTCATCCCACTGCTCTAAAAACTTCATGCAGGAATCTGTAACAGCCCGCTTCGCTTCAAGTCAGGAAAAGATCGGGTTTAGGTGAGACAGGCCACATACACGGCCACACACATGGATAACCACTACAGTGTGTCTAATGCCATTTTTAGTGGATTAGGAAGGTAGCAGAGCAGCATGATCCAAATCTGCCTCCCCACCCATCCGTCTGTTGCTCAAAGTGCAAAACACACCAACTAAATAAGACACGAGAAGAGTTAACAAACGTCAGATAAGCCACGTGAATGTCAGCAGCATACAGAAAGCTATCCTGGTTTAATTGCACCGCAGCTTCTAGCCCCAGAAACGTGTCGCATACGCCTGAAACTTACTGCCAGCTTCCTCTCCTGCACAGTCATAATCTTACAGCATACAAAGCCATTAAATTTGGTCAGGACTTTTCCAATAGCATCAAAAAAGACACACAGGGAAAGTGTTGATTGGCCAAAAACAATATAAAAAACCAAAAAACAGTTTCAAAGTTACGCTAAAACTTTACTCTCTAGCTTCTTAGAACTAGAGTGAAATATCTGCAAAATGAGAGAAAAGCAAAGACTCTCCATCTGACTGTTTAGGAAACTCAATTAAGGCACAGAAGACTGGCAGGTCCAAGGCCATGCTGTGCATCAGATGACAAATAAAGACATGAGCCAGAGTCCCTTACGCTCAAAGGCACTGCGCTATTAGACTATTAACTCTGCTCTCACCTCCCAGCTCTCCCATTTGAAATGTTCCACTTCACACAGACAACTAAAAGTGTTTTTCAGGGCTACAACAAACTCACTCAGTCTGAGACAGAAAAGCAGTTAAATTCTTCTAGTATTCTAATGCACCATATTTTCACTAGCTAGCTCTGTCCAGTTTCCTCTCAGGATTGTGGCCATTTCTGGGAATTAGACTTTGATATCTGGTTTAGACGATATCAAAGTCTAATTAGATTTTGATATAACCCAGTTTTCCATTTCTTACTGTTTGAGAATCATTTGGTTCAGATGTTCTTCTTTTCCATTTTTCCTTTTCTACTTTTTCAACTAAAGGAATTTTTACTCCATTTTCTGCAAGACTTGCATCGCACCAGAGGTTCTCTACAGGTAACAGAGCAATTGCCTTGGGCTGGGTATCCCAGGCGGGAAGCACAACAATGTGCAGCTCCGACTGCAGATTTAGGAGCTGCACATAACCTCTGGGCTTCGCTCAGCTCCGTCTAAGCTAAGCTCCATCTTCGCCAGGAAGTTCGAATGTCGGCACTCAGGCCCTGCTCAGGCGTTTGCAGACGTCTGCAGAGATGCACATCTGGAGAGATTTCAGCTAAAAATGATGCTTATCATCCTGGTAAACACTGCGTTATTCTTGCTCCTTCAGCCTGTTCATCACGCACTCGTACTGTTGTCCACCCTGTTTCTGGTGCTTGCTGAGAGCCTCCTCTGCCACAACGGTGGCGTGGGGGCAGCGGTCCTTCGCTTGTGTCTTTTGCTGTTGGCTGACCTCCAGGGACACCCGGGCGTTGCTGCCATTCTGAAACAGTCCCATTTACTGCAAAGTTTTCAGCCAGACCAGCTGTTCTTCCTGAAGAAAGCACTGCTTTTAATCCTCTTTTCTTCTCAGATTTTATCTCCCCAAACTCCATTTCCCAGGCCAGGCTGACTAAAGCTCTCTCATCTGTTTCGCTTGTTTGCGACATAAACCCATAAACCAGAGTCGATCTGTGTCTTTTTTTTTTTTTTTTTTTTCTCCTCCCAGAAAAGTTACCAGCAGCTTCTTGGTCCTTTCCCTCAGCTGGTTACTTGGAAGCAGCGGGGACTTTCTGGCAGGCTGGTTCTCCCAGCAGGTCTCCCTCCAGGAGTCCTGTTGCATTCAACGCTGCACATATAAATGCAGCACTGGAAAAGTCTGATAAATACTACCGCTTCTTCACCACTAAAAGGAAGAATACACTTCTATTTCCTGCTCGCAGGAAATAAGGAACTACTGTTAAGCCCAAAGGATAACACACATTTTAGAAACTGGCTTTTCATCACGCTACACTTTATTTGATCATGGCTGTTAATAAAGTTTTGGTAAATTTGGAGATGACAAGACCAATACTTGCTTAATGTCTACTTGGGGAGATCTAGCATTATTTTTTCCTTTATATAACAGCATGATGGAATTCTGTATTATGACAGCCACTTTTCCTTCAGGCTAAAGGAGGACAAAAACAGACAAACAAACAAAATCAAACATCCTCCTTAAAGCAGGAGAGACTTGCACTATAAAGCAAAACATTGACAGAGGATTTGATACAAACAGACCTGTACAGTAAGTCCAAGGGATTTCCTAGCAGCGTGATAATGAAAACACGGTGAGGACTGAGTCTGCACAAGTAGGAAAGAGGACAAATTAAGACAGAAAGTCACGGCATGGTCCAAGATATATTACTGTCTTAAGCCTTGAGAATCAACTAGGCTTCTGTGATGAAGGATGAATAAAAAGAAGTTTAATACCAACAAAACTGTCTGTAGCTCACTGTGCTCAGGCCTTTTGCATGTTTTCCGTAAACAAAACTGAACTGCAGACAAATCACCTTCTTCCAAAGCTGAGGAAACCAATGAGATTCAGTTAAAAAGGTAAAAATTTCTACATAGAAAAAAAGCTTTATCAGAGGTGATCCTTTGATGCTCTGGCAGTTCTTCTCTATAGTACACAGACTTGCAGGGCCCACAGGTATACTAACTGGAAAACACAAAATCAAGCTAAAAGAAAAAAAAAAAAAAAAACTTCTCTTCCATGAGAAGATCTGCAAAGGGCACTCGCATACACTTCTGCATACACACACACACAAACACACACACACGTACACACATTTACATGAAGAGAAACAGAAAGGTGAAGGCGGATTTTGTGAACAAAATCACTGGGCAATGCGGACCCATTAAGACTCTAATTCACATACTGCTTTCTACAGAAGTGGGAAAACTCCTATAAAATCACATATTCTGCTACATCTGAAGGTTGTAAGAAATAAGCAAAGCAAAAGAAGAGATCCAAGTAATTTTTTTGACCTTGAGGACCTCTGACTGATGTTAGAGAAATAGTATTATTAGACATACAGTATATACATTATACTTGTACCTTACAAGTATTAAGTCATTTTCCCTCAAGAAAATTCTGTTTGCCTTTTTGATTCACTGAAGATAAATCCTTCGTCAGGCTCAGAAAGTGACAGTGGCTTTTTGTCAAATGCAGTGGGTCACAGTGTCGTTCTTTCGTAGTGAGAGAATCAAATAGAACAGAATTTCTGGGTATTTGATCTTTCACTCTGGAGGCACGATCCAATGTAATAGTTTCTGTATTTAACAATCAAATAACCTACAGTTCTATAGAGAATAAAGAAGATAAAAATATGCAAAAAGACGAAGATGTGAAAGCTGGAAAAGCAGAGAGTCAAAGAACAGAACGGATTTTGATCATACTGATTCTAAAATGAAATTATCCTTCTACTTGAATTTATTTTTCTTTCCAATTTAACTTTTAATTTCATGGCTTTTTAATGACAGAGGGAGATATTAGCTGTTAAACCCTAAAATACTCTCATAAAAGCATTTCTTCTTAAAACTGCAGATATATATTACACATGTACGTTTCATCTGCAGATTTTGTTCTGCATCAACACAAAGCCTAAAAATGTCACCAGGGTATTAGTCTCTAAGTTCACACATACGACAGATACCTCCTGATAAAATATTTTGGGATATGCATAAAGCACCACAACCGGAGCAGTGCCCTTCACCATCTTAAATCAGGTCTCATGTTTTAATGCACATGGTTGCCTCTCAGAGTCCTGTGCACACAGCCAAGATAATGCTTTACAAGTGATGTAAAGTCAGTAACATGCACAAAATATTAAGCCTATAACAAAATACTTTTCTGGAGATAAGCGAGGCATTATCACCTACTGTTACTGAACCTCTTCATTGCAAGGTATGAAGTAACTAAGTCAGATAACTACAAAGGGGCAAATCTGCAGATAGAGCAAACATCAGCTTAGGCTGACAAGGCTACTTTGTTTTCATATTTCAGGAAATTAATTACTTAGGCTTAACTCCAAATTATAATATTCATTTTACAGCCCTTTTGAAATGAATGTGTTTGAGGAGTTTAAAATGTTTTACACTGCCAGAGGAAACAACAATTGTATAAAATTCTGTTTTTTAGCAGAAACATGGCTTTCACGGATTTTTTTTTCTTATTGTTCAGTCTGGTTTTACTCTTCAATTTGTGTAAAATCACTTTGATATTCATAGAGTTTTATTAGCACCACTTTGTCATTCTCTGTCACCTACAAAGCAACCTCCTCCCAAGGAATTGTTGGCAACAACTCTTGTCAGCTGAGTCGTCCTTTGCCTCCTGCCTCCATATCTCAGGGAAGTCAGGACTTGGTCCTCACACTGGAAATTTCATATCTTCCTTAAGAGATGGCTTTAACTGCTGAAATTCAGCAAATATGTATAACAAATTGCTCATATAGTTGTATAATGGAAAACAATAGCCAAAATACAATGGATATTGTCCACAAACACATTAGCATATTAAATTTTCCACTCTGCTTTTATCTATGCACATGTGAGGTTTTGCAAGTTCAACTCCTTGAGCTTTATTTTCTCAGGAGTGCAATATTCTACAAGTATCACTATTGAAGGCCATGTAAGAAAAGCCTAGAGAAGCAAGACCAGAGCAGTCCTGGTAAATACAAAACAGCACTTTTTTTATCTGCTATGAAATTAATGCATTATTGTTTCTATAGACCTCTCCTGGTATTTTATTAAAGCTTTAGTAATAAAACCTAAAGCCCAATTAAAGTCAGAAAAAAGCCATTGCAAAAGGCATTGTGTATGTGCTTGACAATATAAAACTTAATTCATATGCAAATATTACTAGAATTAAATCTCCAAGGGTTGCTTTACCCTGGTGTTGGTGGGAGTACGGAAATTTGGGACTGACAGTATTTCTGATTATTGCGATGGCGATGATACTCTGGGAAAGCCTAGTGGCACTCATCAAGAAAGTAACTTCTCATAAATGAAAACATACACAAATGCAAACAGAAATATTAACCTCTAATCAAATTCCTTTAAGACAAACTTATTACGCATACAAAAAAACAAAGGCAGAGTATAAAGAAGACAGAGTCAGACTCCTTTCAGTAGTGACCAGTGACAGGACAAGAGGCAAACTAAAAACACAGGAAACTTCACAGGAACATAAGAAAACAAAAACACTTCTTCACAGTAAGGGTGACAGTACTGAAAGAGGTTGCCCAGAGAGATTGTGGAGTCTCCATCCCTGGAGTTATTCTAAAGTCATCCGGATAATGGTCAAGGGCAATGTGCTCCAGGTGACCCTTGCCTGAGCAGGAGCCTTGACCAGGTGCTTTCTAGAGCTTCCTGACAACAGCAACCATTCTGTGATTCGAGGTTTCTTTCAGCTATATGTCTGTCATTGGTTATTTCAATTACTATAAATATATCAAGAAATATGATCCAAGTTAGGTCCAAGTATACACCCTCAAATGTCTTATTTTCCAAGAACTTCATAATGATCTGTTCTCATTTTTGTATTTTGTTTAACTGGCGACTTAGTTTACCAATAACCATCATACCACGAATTTTTACAGATTCAGAGAATAAAGTAATTTATTTTCCAGACACCAGAATATGGGAAATCCATAATTAGTGACTTGGGAAACTAGTATTAAAGCCAGAGAAAACAAACAAACAAAAACCAAAGACAACTATAATGAGGTTAATAATGTAACAGTGCAGCCTATATTCAGTCAGTAATGAAGCCTTGCTTAAGAATGCTCATTAGTGCTACAATCTTCAACTTCATACTGTTAAACCCCTTTAGAAACTGTGATAGGGGAACCTGATACACCTTTCAAATGCAGTTTATCACTATGGAAGCGTGTAGGCAAAATGGACAAAACCCCTATCACCAAATTGCATACGGATGCCTTAAAAAAATGATGATATTTATGCTTTGCTGTATCCTCAGTGCTCATCAGCTGCATTAGAAAGCTCAGAGTTCAGATGTCTGTGGGTCCTGTTCTTGTCTACCTAGCTATCCCTGTGCAGTGAATAGAGCCTCAGTTCCTAACCTAGGACTCCAAGCTTCATTGCGGGGCCAGGCGCCTAAAAATACTTTGACGTGGCAGTTAGGTTGAGGCACTGAGCAAGTGTACCTGCCAAAGGCCCATTATATCAAACTGTCGTCTAAACCAGTAATCTTAGCTATAAATCAAATATCTATTTGCAATTAAAAGAAATAACATAGCTCCTTATGATATTGGGACATCATTTAAATACAGCATGTTTTCAATATGTTTGCCTTAAAATAAATCCAAAATAACATATGAACCAATATTTTAATATAGAAATCTCATACCTATGTCTAACACCATATCTTTCAAAGCACATGCAGTTTTCAGTTTTAATAAAGAAAATGATTTCCATATTTGGACATGATTTATAACTCACAGACCTGACAGCAGAAGCATCATATTGTAGCACCATCTGGGATGGGTAAAATAATAGATGCCAAAAGAGAAGTTCTACAGAAAAAAAATGGGATAGAATTTCATGGGTCAAAAAGCAGTGACAGGTGATGCTAAGGACCATACATTGTCCATAGGCTAGGTCACTAACATAGAGGTGCAAGCTGAACATACCTCCTGGGTGTAAAATTACCTGAAAGACTAGCAGAATTGTTGGTTGGACATCTGCAGTACTGGTAACGGAAGAGATGTGCCTTTAAGCTTATTCTTTGAATGAGTCTGACATATAAACTCTGGTTGCACTCAGATTAGTTGTCACAGGCAAAACCAAACAACGTGGTTTCATACTGAGGTTTGTAAATATTAAAACAGCATTCCTTGGAATAAACTTTTCCAGTAAGAGTGACTTCAGAAATCATTACTTTTTGTGCATGTAACACAGTGTGATTTACTACTGCACATACCAGGAAAAGTTAACAATATATCTGCCAAAAAGAGCTAAATTACCACTGTAATTTTTTTTTTTAATCCGCTCTAAAATGCATATATCTTTTCATATCTCTCTTTCTCAAGAGAACAAATGCATTCATGTTATGCATTCAGGCAATCCAGGCTTCTCCTTTACATTAGAACTCCACAAAATATTTGATATTTAAAGAAAAAGGTCTTCTGTAGTGGAAGTGAAAAATCCCACTACTTGTTTTTTTATCCTTTATTATGAAATCAGAAGAGAAAATTATTGTAAAGAAAATGAAAAAGTCAGTCTAGTATGCAGAGGTATAAAGAAGACAGAAAACAAAAAGCTAAGCTCTTCTAGGATGTGTTCTGTCTCATTTGTTTAGAAATGCACATGTCATATTTCAGTGCTGGCACAAAACAATGACAATTACAAAAAATAAATGACACACAATCATGTCTCTGTCTTGCCTCCTTTTTCTATTTTCTTCCACTCTCCCCCAAAATCCTGACACGTGCAAATAAACGAAGGCAGCAGCAAGGCCCTGCCCATTTGCTAGGATTCTTCGGTGTCACTTAGATTCTTTCTAAATTGAATGAAAATTTTCAACACTACCAAAGGGTAAGGAAATAGAGATTCTGGCGACCAAAGCCTCCCAATTATTTAGAAGCCAAGGGTAAAAAAAAACAAGCGAGGCTGAGCAGGAGAGGAACCAGACATCCAACTAACCTTCTTATATGCACTCTGCATAGAATACAACTTTGTAATGGAAGTCTGCACACCAAGTCAGATTA
>VZSV01000127.1:1441909-1474670 GCA_013398735.1 Nothocercus julius | reverse complement strand
TAGTGACAGGTATAAAATATTTGTTCTTCAACAACTATAGCCCAGGGAGGGCTTCTTTCCTAATCCATAATCACCATACCCTCATTGTTGCAACAGTCAGCTTTGAACAAGTTGACTCATATGTTTCTCCAGCATGAGATTAAAAGGCTTTGGCTGTTTTTACTATTCTTTATTCCCCTACACAAAAGAAACCACTGAGACACGTCAAATACTATCACGTTAAACTTGCTTACTCAAACCAAAGGATTTTCCTATAAAGTACAGCACCCAGAGCCACAACATGTTGGATGACAACCTTGACGTATCCACAATGGGCAAGGATGGCTCACTAAAGAGCCCCACTTCACGTTTAGCTACACATCCTGCCTGACGCAACGTGGTAACACACTTGCTACCACTTTCACCGGGGATTTCCATTCGCTGAACTGATGGGAACGGCACCCTTTTCACAAATAAATATCTGCTCTGCACTTTTTTTGTGAGAAAATGCTTGTTTGTTTCTTTTAGAAAGGGGCTTTATGTCGCAAATAATATTTTCCAGGTATATATTCATAGAAAGTAGGGCATATGTACATCTTAGACTTTTTTGTTTTTTAATAAGCTAGCTGTCATTATTATACGTTATTCCATTTTGGATAGCTTTCCTATTACAAATTAATGCTTTATTTATGAAACGGTTCTTCTATCTTTCAAAATGCATAAGGAAAATTGTAAACACAAGACTCTCAAAGCTGCTTTGTGAATCATTTTGAATTGATTCTTTGGATTACATAGTTTATGTCTAACATGAAGCCTCTTATTTTTATAAGAGCATCATGTGAGCAACCTAAGGACACATTCCAGCAGATACTTCAGCCGTGTGAATGGGGAATATTTGTTTATACAAAGGCAATGGATGTGCATCTATTGTTGAGATTAAATTTTAGGCACTCTCATTCAGGAAATGTACTATAAGTAACCAAGATTACATTAATGATTCAAGATAAATAACAAACAATCAATGTAAAGAAAATAAAGTTGCGAACATCCGATTAAAAATGTGCACAAGCAGGTTGCAAATTCTAACAGCGATCATTGCTTCCACAGTGGCAGCGTCTGCTCTGCAGCAGCGGGGAGAGGCAGCACTTTTCCACCTCCTTCGGACATGAAACAATAATTATAGAGCTTAGGCAAATTTCTAAAATAATTTAACAACAGATCTATGGACTATGTGGTCTCCAGCCCTTTTGTGTTATTATTACTCTACATGCAAAACTTCTTAGTGCTAGCTCTTTACTGCACACCTTTTCTCCCAGAGGTGAAAACAGTTTTATTAGTTTGCTGAACAGATGCATGGTTTTGTTTATTTGTTTTTGCAAAGTTCCCACAAGGTAATCATAGTGAGCAATGTAAGCAGAAAACCTAGACTGATTTTTTTTTGTTATCATGAACAACTGTGCGAAGAAGGACTACTAGAGGAAAAATTCTTCTGTTGCTACAGAGAGTGTCAAAGTCCTCAGTCACTTAACAAGCAAATGCAAACTAGCACATATGGTGTTAATGAGCTAAATTGCAGCATACTTTTTTCCTGTGAAATTCTACCATTTTATTCTTCAAGGAGTTTACACAATTTTTGCTTCACTCTTCATTTTTCCCTCAACCATTGCAGAGTTTCAGGTTTGAAAGATTTCCAGCTTCGAAACACTGTTAACTTTTAACCGCTGAAGTAGTAAATTTTATATCCGCTAATCCATTACAGTCATTTGCTTATGCAAATAATACATTTCATTTCTAAAATATTTTTTCACCCTATGTGAATGAGGTAAATTTCATATGTCTGAAAGGTTCAAAAACCTAACTAAAAGAATTCCAACTTTTTTAATTCCTGAGGGAATCTTTTATTATACTAAGGGACTGATATTGCACACTAGGATTATGAACCGTAAACTACTTTGACCCATCAAAAATTATCTGAAAGGCATGTAAATCTTGGTGAATCGTTAGCTAAACACAGTCTTGGCTTTAGGTGGGTTTCAAGTTTGTGGCTGGCAAGTTTTGAATGCTTAGTTTCCATAGGAATTGTTATAATTTCTTTAAGAAAGAAGATCTGAACATGCTGTTTATCAGGCTTGAGAGTCCTAAACCACACACCTGACATCACAGGTTCCTTAAAACAAGACACACACCATAATTATCGCACTGATGGTTTGGAGCTGCCCTAACAGGCACATTTAACAGCCTACAGGAACTCAAAGACAAATCTTTTCAGTAACCTGGAGCACTCTTACAGAAGCAATAGAGAGAAACAGAGAGAGAAGAGAAAAAGAAAGAACCTGTGAAGGACAAATATGAAGGAATTGTAACAGTAAGGTATGAAAAGAAGGAAGAAAATTTGGAAACTGGGAGCAGGGGTAGCTAAGATGCATTGGTGCTACGAGGGGAAAAAAAAAAGTCACGCCGTGGTTTTGATTTAGAAATTCAGCCTCCACAAAGGGCTTCCCCTAAGGAGAAGGGTTTGGAGACACAGTGACAAACCAGCAGAGTGTCAGCCTCATATGACAGAATAAGTTACCAAAAGTTCACTTCAGACAGATAGTCTATTTAAAGGATTCTGCATGTTCAGAGGACTAAAACCTAGTGTAACATCAATATTATAATTTCTCGAGGCTTTTGATGATCAGATGAGATTTTTTGGTTTAAGTCAGAATAATGACAAATGTCCATAATCCATAGACTCTCTCATTAGTGACCTCCAGCTGCTGACACCTACCCACAGAGGAAAGCTGGGAACTTCACTCTATGAATCGGCACTACAACGCAGTATCGCGTGGATGCATCGAATGCACCCGGTCAACAAGCATCTCTGCGACTTAACTGATGCTCTGGCAGAAGCTTTGGGTTATGTCAGGATGGGTCAGATAAGGTGCAGGCAGACAGTCTGAACTCTTGATGGATAATATTCAAAGTGTTCAAAATGGGCTATTTATCAAAATTGCCATTTTGGTAAATTATGAGCCAACCTCAGATCTTCCCAGCAATCTCGGAAGGTGAGCGAAGTCTTCAAGCATAACTGAAGCTTGACATATATAAGTGATAAGTCTTTCACATATCAGAAAAATAGATTTAACTGAATGTATTTTACTTTTCTATATTTAACTGTAGAGGGTTATTTTGTGGAATAACAGCCAAAGCCCTAAATTTAAAGATTTTAAACTAGCAGGAAAAAAATAAAAGGATAATGAAAAAAAAAAAAAAGTAAATTTCTATTTTATTCAGATTTTCTATTTCCATAGCTTAATTAGCCCACTTAATTCAATTTAGCAAAAGAACTGTTAGAGCCAAAAACACAGAAATGTTGTTGCATGTTAAAAATTAAGCCAAAGGTGGTGGGGGGGAATCCAACAAAATCCAAGCAGCAAGCAACATTCAGATCAGAACAGTGGGGGAAGATAAGACTGATCACAGACAGCAAACTCAGTGTAGATGTAATATGAAGTTCAAGGTGAAGTAAATCACTTTGGCATTCTTGGTTACCCTTTTCATGAAGCCTAAACACCTCTAAAGTTTCACATTTCACCTTCCAACCTTTAACAAGTTTAACAAAATTAGCTACCTTAGACACAATACTTTGATTCTGATACCTGCACTCATATATCTCATCAAAAATTCCTTTTGCATTTGCCTTATTCTCCTTTAGCAAGTGTGAATGAATTTCTATTTACAATCACTTTAAAAAAAATACTTCTTTCCTCTAAAATAATAATACATTTCTGAAAACAGCTTTAACAAAGTACACAATAATAAGCTAGACCATTCCTGCAAGAGAATAAGACCCTTTTTCCAACCTTCTTTTCGTAGAAATTCACTATAGCAAAATCGCAGCAAAAAGCAATATAACATCAGGTCTGCATGGCTGGGACAAGGGCTAATGTAGAATTTAAATGGATAATATCAGCTGCAAAGTAAAGGAAAGCAAAAAGGACAAAAACAGATACAGAGTCATCTCTATTTATGAAGCTTGTGAATATCCTGATTATCTGCTTTAAAGCATTGGCTTAACCTACATCATGCACAGGAACTAAGAAAATTACTAGGAAACATACCTGTATTAGTGAGAGATCCTCAAGCTGCAACCTGAAGAGGTAGTTTCTGGGTTTAAAAAAAAAAAATAAGTCATTGTTACTAGTGGTTAAATAAAAACATAATTTATGAATATAAAAGGCAAAAGCAATAAAAATATTCCTGGCAACCAGGACTTGAAATCTTTCAGCACATAGCCACTGGACTAAGGCAATTTACAAAACTTCTGACTGAAAGACTGGATTCACATGAAAGAAAAAAAGAAACAGAAAGTACATATTATATTTTATACGCGTCCTTTTGTGTCAGTCACTCCAGTCTTCCTTTAGACTCAATGGAAGGAAATCCATGCTGCTCAGGTAGATTCACCTGGCCAACGTTAGACATTCAAATAAGAACAAGATGCCATGCTGAATAAAACTGCCTGCTTCTCCCCAGACCAACGGGGCCCCAGTGCAATGAGCTCAGCCACAGATACGCCACATGCCAAGTCAGAAGCGCCGGATCCCGGCACCACTGAGGGACAGCAAGTCCTCTGCACGGAGCCCTGGGAAAGGAGGGGTTGCTACACCTAGCAGGGAAAGCGTGCCCGACTGACGAGAAGCCGAGATAATTTTTCTTTAGCACGTATAGATGAGTGCTGACACAACTCCTCCAAATTTTCTGTGTTTAGCTAGTTAGTGTAGCTGTAAAGTTTTGTTTGTTCACATAAATCAGTTTTGCTAGTAATTTCCATGATATCCATTCATGATCCTCACAAAAACAAATGAGCAGGACACCAATTTGAAGACATTTGACCGGTTCCTTATCTCCTTGCCACAGCTTCTCCTTTGTGGCAGGTCTACATGCTCCATTTCCCAATTCCTGCTGCTCACTGGCTTTTTTCTCCACCTTATCCTCTCCTTACATCTGTTTTTCTTCTCATTACTTATTATTTTTTCTTTATAGTTTAACATACAGAAATTTCTTCACTCCTCTCTCCCTTACCTTTGATCATATTGTGCATTTTCTAACACCAGTGCAGAGTTATTAAGTTTTGTAAATGACCATGAAAAGTCATTTTTGAAAGATGAAAACATAAAAATTACTTCCATTTTAATTTATTCATAACAAATCTCTAAAATTTACAAACAACAAACTCATTCTAACAAAACAAGTACACACTGTTAATAAAGCAATAATGAAATTTCAACTTTAAATATTTGCAGATCATCTGTCATATAACATGCACGTGACTTCTCAAATCGAAATGAGGCCAGATTTTTGGAATCAATAATCCTATTTCTTTCCAAAGAGGCATCAGGTATCACTAATGGGCACAGATGGTCAGGACCTCTATTTTACATCTCTATTAAATATTTTAGTGAGCCTTAAAAATATCAGCCTGTGTTTGAACAATGAAAAGTAACTTTGTCAAGCCTGTTTTCAGAAACACATGCAAGATCACAGCCAGCTTTATTGACGGACTCTGTAGTGCACATATGTGTGTTTATTTACTGACTCTAAAACATAGATATCTATTTACCAGAATCAGGTCAATCCTTCCTATTTAGTAGTGAGGGTTACTTATTCAAAATGTGAGGGGGAGATTGTATTCATGAGAAAGCTAATAACAAATGTCAGGGCATTTGTTATTAGCACAAGGCAACCAAAGAGAAATCACTAAAGTGCCCATGCATGAGCCATGACGAGATGTCAAAGGGCAAGTTAGGAAAATAAACACGGTAGGACAGTGCTTACCAAGAGCTCCACCAACAAGCTAAACACAACTTAACTTGAAAGACTCTTTGTGGAAAGCCAGAAAATGAGGCATTTGCTCTAACCTGCTACATCCACACTACCTCTGCAAGGACAAAAATACAGTATTTGCAAAATTTGTCCCACCCAGGCATATTCAGCAGGGAACATGACCACAAAGACCGATCTTCCTTTTGTGGACACTCTTCATCAGCCATCACTGACTGCATCTCACCCTTCCAGTCCCCAGATCAGGGCTCCCTGCAGGGCCATGCCTGTCCCTGCGTGCACTTCCTCTCAAGATCGCTACTGAAGATTTATTCCCAATGTGGCATTTTAATGCAGAATGTCTCATTACTCATAAGGTCTTTTCGCAGTGTTTCCTTCTTGCATCATTTCAGCCCATTGTCTCAAAAGGCAAAAATTCCAAATGAATAAATAAAATTGTACCATCCTGAAGAAAAGCAGAACCTGGAAGTTTTTGATTCTATAGCGTAAGAATTACTCCCTGTGTAGGACAGCACAACGCTTCTCCCCTGTGAAATATCCCTATAATTAGAAATTATCCCTGGAACTATAAATATTGACCATGTAAGTGTTAAGGAGACTAAAATGTCTCTATCCACATAAATAAGCCAACACTCAACACTAATTAATACACACTTTTCACTATCCTATGGCTGTCAATAACCAATCGAAATAATGCATCTTTTTTTTCAGTTTCATAAAGCCACCGAGAAAAGGAAGAATATGGAAGGAAAAGAAAAAACAGGTTTAGGACATTATAAAAAGCATCAAAATACTTCAATATTCTGGCAAACTGGGGAACTGGAAAGCATAGAGGGTTATTACATGACCAACGCTAGCAGAAAAGCTGCAAACAAGAGATGTTCCTATCTAATTATATTCACTTCAGTAAAACTAGCAGGACTGCATTTCAATTTAGAAATATAATACTAGTTTCACTTTCTAAGGCCTTTCCTCTCCATCTATTTTCTTTAGTTTTACTTCTCTCAGGCTTTAAAATCAACAACTGATGTCAAATAAAAATTACCAAGTATCTTTTTGAAACATAAACATAGACTTCTTAGCACATAGACATGTTTTGTGTCTAGATATGGTGGTGATAAAAGTAAGATAAATATAATGCATGCTGAAACTAAACTGATTCAACACTGGCTGTAATTGGTAAAAATTGCTTACATTTGGTGCCTTAATGAATGAGGTAAGCAAATATGCTACATAAATCTGCTTACAGAAGGACAGGATAATGAGAAGAAAACACAACAAAGAGTATGAGATAAAGGATCCTGCATTCCTTCAGATAACTACAAGCACAAAATGTAGTATAATACTAAAATAAGTATAAATAATAATATATCATGCTATCTTATGAGTTTTCTGAAAACTGGTGTATAGGTCAAAGACATAATCCTAACTGCTCTCTGTGTTTTAGATCTCTGAGTCTGAATTGGATGCAGATGCCACTTCCTGTATGGGAAAAGATGCAGATCCATAATTGAAAGAGTAAAACACAAAAGTGGACACAACAAAAAGTACTGCTGCATTAAGCACAAATTTGAATAACAACCTAAGGTGGAAAAGTTAGAGAGTGAAAATAAGAAAACTGACATCATTTTATTTCAAGCTACTTTTACTTATGAACCCTAGTAAGTCTTTAATTGCATGATTCCTGTTACTTCCACAGGACCCAGACTGGTCTTGTCTTCTGAAATAAAGCACTATTCAGTCATAGCGAGCATGAAAAGAGCTTGATAGGTCTATACAATGTATATACCTTTTATTGCAGAAGACAGTTATACGACTAAACTGCCATAAAGTAACTCTCTTCTGGCTGTGTTCACTGTTAAATATGTAAAGATTTAAATAGTTTTCTGGCTATGTTCAAATTAAATGAAGAAAAATCCTCCACAAAAGTGGAGTGCCAAGTTCTGTGCCATAAGGGCCCGCAGAGGTAGACCAGCTCACTGTGCGTGCAATGGTCAGCAGTACGGTCAGTCAGACATCCACTGCAGAAGGAAGGAGCTGGTAGATTATGTAAGAACACAGTCTAACAGGCAACCAAAGGAAGGTCCCAACTGCCATAGTCTGCAGTCAAGATACATACCTGGATTATCACAGATGAAGGGTATACACATTAGGTGAAACATTTAACTAAATTAAGACAGAAGCCATCACAACACCATTCTTTCAATATGATTTTTGAAGATGAATTGCCTGAAGTATCACTGCATTCTGCCAAAACAGGTAGGTCCCTTTTATCCCTGCCACAATCCTGCTCTTCTGCCAGCCATGTACTCACTCCCATCAACCTGCGCCAGCTCTGAAGTTTCCCTGATCATGCATCGTGCTACTTCCACTAATTAAAATATTAAAATAATATTGACCCAGCAAAAGAAAGTGAGCAACTGTGATTGGACTTAGACTACTGCCAGAGCTGCTGCAAAGGAGGGGAAATGGTAGAATGGTGAAGGGAGAAAAAAAACACAGAAGTACTAAGTGTTAGCACGTAAAAGTATGTAGGAGCAGGTAAGAAAAGCAGGTAGAAGGAGGAGGAAAAAAATACTCCATTTTCAAGAAAGCTGGTAATTTCTCTTAGATTTAACAAGAAATAATACCTTAGATGAGATCAAATCAATTAGGGCAAGGACAGACATTGATTACCCTGAACCAAACAGTAAATGAGTGATAAAACTCAGATGCATATTTAAAGTATATACCAGCCCATTTGTGGTGCCCAAATATTCTCCCAGTACGCAGTGCTCAGGGCACCTTGTTAACAAGAAGCTCTCAGGTTCTCCTGCTGAGAGCAGGCAGCAGGGAGAAGCAAACCTGTACAGTTAGATATTCTTTTATTAAAGAGATTCTCAAACAATCCTTAATGAATCCTTCAATTTGTCTTTTCATTATTACGGCAACCAGTGGTAATGGTTCAAATAAGCGTTCCCAAACACAGACCTAATTAAGAGCAAAGGCATACTGCTGCAGCCCTTCATCAGGCAGATAAGGAGCGCCTCCAGCAATAAGCTACCTCAAAGCCAGCTAAAATCCTCCAAGCGAGCTTAATTAACTTCCAGGAGAATTTATAAGAGAATGACACTCTTATTAGGATGCTGCTCTGTGTAAAAAAATAACCTAAGATATGTCTAGATATATAATATTCAGTTAAAAAAATGTGGAAGCATAGATTTAAGACTCATTTCCGATAAGAAATTATGTATTTTGAAAGCCCAACTTGAATTATAATAACTAAATTACCACAGTTAAAGAACAATCTCCAGGAAGACTCCTACCAGTTCATAGTTTCAAATAGGAGAGGGGCTACTTAATTATCCCTTTAAACACACAGGCCACTTCAGATATAATGTTTGCTGCAGAGTCTGAATAGAACCATTAAGAAAAGAAAAAAAAGAGAGAGAGAGAAGTTGAGAAGTTATACACACACATGCACACAGAGAAAAGAAACAGAGGAAACCAAGCCTAACTAATTATTTTGCACTTCAGCAAACTTTCTGTCCTGACTGACTGAATTTGAGACCTTCCAGCTGACTCCTGATTTACCCTAAATGGTGGGAACACCCCATTAAAATGGCCTTTCAGGGAGAGAAAAGAAGAAAACACTGGAGGAAATACACAAAATTACTCCACTGAGTGGGAAGGGAAAAAAAAAAAAAAAAAAAAGGTAAGGTTGCTCTTGGGCAAATCCGTGAACTTTCCTGCTTACAGGCATTTCACAATGGAGCATCTAATAAAAAATGGTGATGATTACTCTATTGGGTGCACTAAAAACACACACAGGAATATTCCTCTGAGTATTTTCAGAATGAGACACAAAACCAGCTTCTCATTTCCTTGAGCTTAACTGATGAGCTAATGTCCTAATCCTTTGCTGATGCCACTTAATTATAAAAGTAAATACTGGTCTGACCATATGTTTTTTTTTGTTAAAGAATTGAATACCCTAAGAGGTTTCAGATGGCAAGAGAACCCACTTTTATCTGCCAGGTCACATGTGATGCTAAAATAACGCTCAGCACAAATTTAAAAGATGTGAATTCTGACTGAATGACTGAAATATAGCACTTCATGGGAAGCACTATATTGCCTTATGTAAAAAAAAAAATCAATAATAAATACAAAATCTATCTTTATGTAGCTACTACAAAACATGCCCAGATATCCACAAGACCAACATTATTTCCAAAACTGGAAATCAAGACTAATCTTAGCAATACAGGACCAGAAGGGACCTTTTTTGTTTTTCACCTGATACAGCAAGTAGTACAACATAGTGTCCCTTTCAGTATCTAGACATTACCTTCTCAAGAACAGTTCTGTTCTTGTTTTATTTGCACCAGTAAACAATTCCCAAACTCACTGCTTCTTGAATAATTTAACTATGGCAAATAAGATTTTTTCTTTTTTTTTTTTGACAACACTGCTGCGTAACTTACAGAGCTATTGGTTGATGAGAGATTTACAGGCAGTAACTGTGCACATCCTCAAGTTGCTTATTCATTCCCAGCTACCTAAACATTCTTTCCTTTTTCAACCTCTTCCTCCAAGATGGATGAATCTGGAGGAAGGAGAAGCTTAGAGATAGAGCATCGTGCCCCGCTCCTGTTCAGTTGCTGGACAAGGAAATTGCAACAGCAGCGCTTCTCAGTGGTGGCCGCTGATAGGACTAGAGGAAAAGGCCACAAACTGAAGCACCAAAAGTTCCACAGGAACTTAAGGAAAAAGGGACAGTGAGGGTGACAGAGCCCTGGCACAGGCTGCCCAGAGAGGCTGTGGAGTCTCCTTCTCTGGAGATCTTCCAAACCCGCTTGGACGCAGTCCTGAGCCACCTGCTCTAGGTGACCCTGCGTGTGCAGGGGGTTGGACTAGATGATCTCTAGAGGTCCCTTCCAACCTTAAGCATTCTAGGATTCTCTTTGCAGGGAGTGCAAAGTTTACCATGGGTTCATTTGTACCTGTGCTGTGTGCCACATGGCTACTGCATGACTGAGTAGAGAAAGGCAAAACATTTTGTGAGACTACAGTTATTTTCACAACTGAACAGGAATTCGCAGCTTTTTTTAGTAAGCTCACTTTAGACATACCCACTCGCTTTCCTGAAGTGTTAACACAAGAACACCGGAAGGTAATGGAAGCTTAATTTGTTGGAATAATCCAAGAGAAATAATTGCATATTAAAAACTTCATCTGTGAGTAGGAATTAACACAGGTTCCTCACTAACTTTATGAGAGAACATTTGAAGGTCAGGACAGAAGTGATTTCTTCAGATGCAAACAGCTCAAGATGTTATTGAGTGACTCACAGCAGAGCAAATAGACATGGATACATCCCTGTTCTGGGGTACCATACACACAGCTGCCAAGGAGGATGCATTTTCTGACTCTGTAATTTAAACTTCATTTTCAGCTCCAAACCAAAGCAGGAAACAGTTCACTCCAGTTTGAATAATATAAATACAAATAAATAAATATCAAGTGACTGGAAATTTGTAGATTAGACAGAAAAAGATGGACAAAAATACAGATTTCAATAATAAGCTTAGTTGGTTAAAATCTTTTGTCATCTAGAAAGATTTACTGTACTTTACATGCAGAGAGAAGGAAAAAAAAAAAAATCATGTTTAAGGCCTGACACAGCTTTACTCTTCACATCCAAGGCAGTTTGCAAATTGTGACCAATAGTGGAAGATCTGTCTTACTGTATCAAAATTATGTGTATTTGTCTAGTTCTATCTAGTTCTGTGATTCTGCCCTAACTATTTGTTAGGATAATCTAAACAAGAAGAGCGGTTCTGAGCAGTCAAATTTGCACCTGTCACAAAATTTATAAGAGACTAATTTTTGTTATGTTGTCATAAAGCATCTGCCTTGCTCTTCCATCCACATGGAAGTCTGAGAGCACTCCAGGGTAGTCCTCTTAAAAACAGGAGGAGCAGGTTTTATTAGGCTCCTGGAAACCAGGTCTTCCTCTTTTAACTTTGGTTAGGAATAAGAGAAACAAGTGGAAACAACTTTCAGTCCAGTGGGTCTGGAAGGCCAAGGAGTCACATGAGAGTAAGTTGGTGGTACAATCTAGCTCAATATTACTTGTCTACAAAGAACAAAACTCAATGTGGCATAGCATGAAAAGAAAATGCTTTTCTCACCTTGCTCCAGCAATAAGCTCTTTTTGTCCTGGGTCAAACGTTAACTGTGAGAAGTCTACAGCATCTTCTGATCTGAACATGTATAACCAAGGGGCAATTTCTAAAGAAAAAAAAAAAGAAAAGAAATCAAAAAGAAATATAGTTGACATTGTAAGCATTTACTGTAAATGTCATAGTTACATAGGACATCAGGTAGCCAACAGCACATTTGCAGGTACCATGAGACCGAGTTTCCTCACCATGGTCATCTCAGGGAACCCAGGAACCTTTTACCGCCATAACACATAATCTGCCCTATAATATTATAAAATAAAAAAGAGCACCCAATAAATGACTGAAATATCAAAAACTGGTTTTTACTTATAGAGCCAGATACGTTTCCCCCCCAGCTTATGTAAAGAAAACAGAGTACAACAACAGATAGGTAACAGGTAGATAACCAGATAAGATCAGATTCATTTCCTATGTCTCAGAAGCAAATGTCTTTAAAAAATCTGACCCAAATTCTACGGACAAAAATAATAAAAGCTAGCACATTCGACTTCTAAAGCAGTCAGGATGAAGAAGGAAAGAGGAAAGATGACTAACACTCAGAAAAGAGCATTTTTTACCTGCCATTCTCAGATCGATGTAGCACTATGAAAAGCAGACAGCAGACACATGGGAAAGCTGCTGAAATTCAGCAGTAGATGTTGTTTGTATTTAGAATATGATGTTCCTGCATCCATATCACTCGAGGGGTACCCAAACTCTGATTGTACTAGCACAAATATGTTGTTGTTCCAGAAGCACAGAGATTTCTTAGGCAAACACATGAAGTATTGCTATTTATGAGGTATAACAATATTAATGGTTCTTAAAATAAGTGCAGCTGTACAAAAGCCTCTAGAGTTTTTCTTCCAATTCTCCAGATATCAAAGCCCTTTTATTACTATTTTTAATGTAGCTACAAAACAGTGTTCCACAGCATAGGCAGGAGGTGAAGAGAATAACATATCTGTGATGGTACAATGGTGCTGTGGGAATGCCCACGTAAAGTCAATGGATGTGAAAGGGGAGAATAGAAGGATCGAAGGTGAACACGTAGTGACAGCCGGTTGGTACACGCTGCCAACACCAACCTCTGCTGCCCTGTAATTTTTGATACTGCGATTGCCACTGACAGGTTGCCCAAGAGGACCCACTGTAAGTTCTAGTTTATGCACACTTGAATATTTTTCCTATTGCAAGTGTCTGGATTGAAATAATCCATGTCTGGTGCTTGTTCCAGGGTGATTTGTTCTTAATTCAAATATTTAAGTTTTAGCACAAATAGACTATCTGTTTCCAAGGAGAGGGCCAAGGTGAAAAACGTCATTTTGTGTCAGAAAGGTATTCAGCGACTCCTGAGATCCCTCAGATGTGCTGTGCAGAAGCTGCAGCAGCATTTGCTTTGGGAGAACAGATGGACCCTCGCAGTGCAACCACGTGGGTGTCAGAAAAGCAACATCTGCGCTTTTAAGGACAGCCTATAAGGAGGTGGGCAGTCCCAGGCCTGGGATGTGTGCCTGTGCATGCTCAGGAGAGTCCCGTAGCTGAGTTCACTGTTAGTTCCCCTATCTGTAAATTCCTCACCACTGTGGGGAGAGGCTGGAAAAGGCCCATTGGGTCAAGGCACATCCAGACTGGAGAGCCAGAGGGTCACGAGAACCTGCTGAAAAATCTCTCTGAAATCAGATCCCCTCTCCTCCTACTACACATAAATTATTTGTGCTTGACTGTATTTGGTATTGGTCTTGCTTGGGATCAAGAGGGAACAGGTTGAGGGAGGACAAAGGGCAGCAGTAGCAACTGTTATTCTTTGCAGCAAACACTCTGAAACAGCCAACTCCATCTCTTATGGTGGCATTACATGGCTCACCACAGTAAGATAGTATGGGATAAAGTTATACCTTTTGTGACATTTCTATAAAGGAAAATATCTTCTAAAATACAAGGAAAAAAAAGCATATCCAAACAAAACCCTACTAAAGTGTAAGAATAAAGCATATTGGTGAAATTCTGTTTCCAGTTACACTACTGAAAACTTAAGTAACTAAATTAACAGAATAATTTCAGATTTATTACTATCTAAACAGTAAAATATAGCTGAAGAGCTGTAAGCAAAACATGATCTTTCAGTTTTGGTAAAAATTATCTCCTTAGAGTCAGAGATGAATAAACAGCTATTAAAGGTCTATCAAATGTTTTTCTTTGATTTAAAACTCAAGGTTACGTAATGAGTAATAATAGCTTCACTTAATTAATGGCTTTCTGGCAGATGCAACATGATGTGCTTTATAAAGTAACACGGCTATAGATTTTATATACTGCATTAGTTCCCAAAGTAAATGTGCAAGTTAATTTTGCAGACTGCTGATATGTAGCCTAATTGTGCAGCCTGCTGATCCCAGCAAAGCAGATGACAAACTGCTCCAGTCCCTCCGCTTTCCTGCTCCAGTTCTCCTGGTCCTGATGTCCCCCTCCCCTTTCCATGCTCCCCGCTACTGTAACACACTCAAATACTTTCCATCAGCTTTCTCTTCCTACTCTTGGTGGTGAAAACACTTGTTCAGGCACAGATTCATTCTGGTGAGGGTTTTAGGGTTTGTTTTCATTTGAAGTTAAGCAAGCACCGTTTTGCAGGCATCAGGCCTTGGATTTTAAGCTCTCTGTGCAAAAGCATTATTGCTGCATATATGCAATTGTGACAGCAAGTGGACTCCAGTCTGGGCCCTTTCAATACAATCATTATGTATATCAATCAATTATGAGTAAATAAAGAAAAAGCATTAATATATGAGTAAAATCTGCTACAAGTCAAAAGCATTCCTGAATTAAAAAGCATGCCTTCGGATGCACTTACGAGATATGAAAATTGAAAGAGTTGGCAGTTCTGAGAGCGCCACAGTTCTCTTTTTGCATGCTGTGAATCACAGAGCGATTTCAGGGTCCGGTTGTTTTTTTTCTTTTGATTAGCTTAGTTTTAATGGGAAACAAAAGTTTGCCACAGCTCACAAAGCTATAGCAAAGCAAACACAGCGAAGCAGACTCCCCTTGCCATAAAGGTCAGGAGAGTCTCCTAGAGAGCTCTATAGGCAAACGAGGTTAATGATCAAAGCTGGACAGAGGACAACATTAGACACTTGTTCAAACGATGAAAGTCCAGAAAGTTGTCTCAATCTTACTTTACAATTATTATCTACCCAACAGGCCACGGCTCGTTTGGTTCCCATTTGCCGAGGGCTGCTGACCTCTACACTTCTTTGTAAGTGAAAAAAAGTTGTCTCTAGACTTGGTTTCATCATTCAGCCCTTCAAAGACAAGTAGGGTAAACAGAAAAACAATTTGACAGAACACCAGCACAAATAGAGTAGCATGGTTAGAGCTGAGTGCAAAAGTGATCTGATATGGTGAAGAACAAAGATGTGTATAAGGAGCTCCCAGTTGCATTCAAAAATTGACAGAGATATTAAAAATTTCAGCAGTGCTTCCAGGTAAATATAAAGTAACTTATGGCATGGTGTCCTTTTGTGCAAATAGTGACCACAAAGTTAAACATATGGGCAGCCCCATCTTCTTAAAGGCACTAGTAGACAAATGCTGTTTAAAACTACCAGTTTTGCAATATTAGCAGATGTCTCTGGGTGGCATCGGTACCACAAATTCACTAAGCTGAGCTGAGGAAAACTAAAGCATTCTAGCACATGCCAAAGAGATTTTATAATCAAACGTATCAAATGTAAGGACCATACAATAATTCCAGCCTTCTTAAGTTGTGTAACTGTTTTAGCGCTGTTTAGATCTTTTATTCCTGCGATACTCATGTTACTCATGGGTCATCTTCAAAGGCAAAAGACAAGGCAGAAGTGTCTGCTGCGATTTGGGAAGCCCATTACATCAGCTCTGGTGCCAGCCTCGCTAACCCCAGCAATCTCCATTGAGTTGGCTGAAGATGTTGTGAATGGCTTCCGTGCATCACTGGTATCACTATGAATGCAATTGCTAATTTTTTCTTTGAAGCTTCCCATTATTACATAAATACTGCCATGAATCAGATATTTGCTCAAAACAACTTCATGAAAACAATCATTGTTCTGTGCTAGGAAAAGGGAAGGAGAGGAAGAGAGAGGGGGAGAACGAGAGAGGACGAGGGGGAGAGCGAGAGAGGACAAGGGGGAGAACGAGAGAGAGGCAGGTATCTGAGAGCTTTTTCTAATTTTTTTTTTCAATCAGCTTTTCTCTATGTGCTTTCTCTTTTTATATTTCCTTTCGCAAGTTGTCTTTTCTAGCCCTTGCAGCACAAGTCATTGACTCCCAGCCAGTGAAAGGAGAAAGGCAGCACAGCTAGAGGGAGCCACAGAAACATGAGCAAATATTATCCAAAAAGAAAGAATTCCCTCAAGAAAATCCAGCCAAAGAACGACTGTATCTTATCTAAAACTAATCACATTTCACCCCTACTTATCCAAAAGGGGCTGGGGCTGCAGTGCCACGAAACTCCACTGCAGCCAATATGTTCTACTTCTTCACAGAGGATAAACCCACACCAGTACAAGTTGATCGTTATATCGCTGTACTTTTTTTGGACTAACCCTGTCCTCTACTTATCCAAGCTTGTGTTGCAAAGCAAGGCAGAAAGGGGTTTGGTGGAGAAAACTTTCCAAGTGCCTTTTCAGAATAATACAAGACAAGCAAATTTTTAAAAACCAACGCCATTTAAATGTAGCAAACATAGCAAATACTTTTCCATTTCTCTTACACACAGCACATACGTACTCAACCAAGGATGAGCTGCAGTCCGCAACCATGTGGCTGGTTCCTTTTTCATAAATTTTTAGTATAACAAAGGGACTCAAACAACTGCATTAATCAATAGGACAAAAAAGAAGACAGTAACTATCTAACTCTTTAAACGGGGAAGGGGAAGGGAGAAAACAAGGGAAAGTCATGGTTACTGAGATTTGAACATACACTGTTTTGTATATGTGGTACAAACCTTCAAAGCTGCATATATGGTACAAGCCCGTCAAGGCTAGGGAGGATAAAATCCTGGATGTAACTCAGATGTATCAGGTTGTGCTAGTAGAACAGAGCTAGCACAACCTGTGCTAGCTCTCTCTGTCTGATATTGAAAACCAAGTATACCAGAAAGAGTGGACAGAAGATATTTGTAGAAAAGTACAACCTCGATCACAGAAAAGTGGCAACAGCTTACAAAGTTTCATGGTTTTCTCTAAAAATGAAAAATAAATCTAAAAAAAAAGATTTGGACTGGAAAATATGTTTTCAGTATCGCATTTTAATGAAAAAGTTATTGCATGTAGCTCACTCCATAGAGAAGACATTTAAATTGTGGCTTTATACTTGCACAATTGGCTTTAATAATATAAAATAGAGAGTCCTGTACTGTGTACCCCTCTGTAACTGGGAAACTAAAGAGCATGCATTTATAGTAGCTAATTCAAATATTTAATAAAGTTTATTAAGAACATTTGTTATTAAAATTAAGAAGATTCTTTGATCTAGATAACACAAGTAAATGACATTCTAGTACTTAGCCTGTAAAAGAAAACTATGCAGTTTCTCAAATAGGCGTCCAGGAAGAAGCAAAAAATATATATATATATATTTATATATATATTTTTTTCCCTCCAAGGGGGAAAAAAAAAATTGCAAGAATACTTTCTATGCAAGGTTAGCTAATGCAATCCAATCCTGCATAAAAGAAACTACAGGAGTTATGGTTTTGCCCACCAAGATTAAATCACCAAGCACAAAATAAAAAATTCTTCCTTTATGTCTTACAATGCTACATTTACAAACATGGAAACAAGTCAGATCTACATCTGCAGATCAAAGCTCATCTTTATAGGAGAAAAAAAAATCATACAGAGAACAACCCCCCAAACTATGGCTCCCTTTCAAAACCCAGGAGTTTCCTGGACCTTCCTTCAACTCACAGAGCAGCTGCCTTCCTTACACTATCCAACACAACCTACCCAGTTCCTGCAGCCTGCCAAAGAGGACTCAGAAAAAAAGCACAGAAATAATAAGGCACTTTTTGCCTTAACTAGAGGCTTTACCGGCTTCCAGAGCTCCTTGCCACTTTAAATCATCTGTAATAAAACCAATCCCCAGAGCATAAACCTCTATAAACTACCAATCAGTAAATTCACCACCTGCTTATTGGGCTTTTGTTTATTAAACAACCATCATCAGTGAGAGGGCAATTTCAGAGGTAATGAGGCAGGGCTATAAGTAGTTTATTATTAATGGGAAAAAATAGAGGATAAAGCATACTTAAAGTACATTTCTTCACTTTAAACAAGCTCTTTATCACAGAACAACTTGTATTTTTAAGCCTGCCTTAAATTTACTGCCTTATACCCTCCCTCCCTATGCTTTTCTTTGCTTGGCTCCTTATTCCCAGCAATCTGCTCACAGTGAGGAGGGAGCTATTGCCCTGACTTCCTCCTTGACCTGCTTTGTGCAATTTGCTCCAGCCTCCAAAGTCTCAAGGTCTAGGATCAGCTCGCATTCCTCTTCTCTTGCCCCAGCAGAGCTTCTGCCCCCACCAGCAGCGCCCACTTCTGTGTTTTTACAGGCACACATGTGTCTGTACCAGCATAATTAAAGGGAATTTGGGTTCTGACTGTCTGTGCCCTCAGGGAGAAGAGGGAGAAGACAGTAACATCTGCTACAATGACGACTTAATGCCTTTTTTTTTTTTTTTTTTTGAATACGGGCTTGAAGTTGTTTATATTTTGTTGTCCAGAAACACACACGTTGCATACAAATGTAAGGGAAAAAGGATGAACTCCCACCTAGATGAAAGAGGTTTCTGGCATTACAAGCAGAGGTTTTATACACTTAGAATTAGTGAGAAGCTCTACAGAAATTGAGCAATGACAAAGCATCACCCACGATACCCAATTACAGCCCTTTGGAGTTTTCTCTTTCTTTCATGTACAGAAACAGCAGGAAATTCAGCCTTAGACCACTCCACGGCACTTAAAGATATTAGCTACAGTTCACAACAGTTTAAGTTGCCAACAGTTGTGCTGAGACGCTACCAGTTGCCCAACCTGGTAGCCATATTTTAAATAATAATCCTAAAGATTTGCACTCTGTCAGGTAAGACAAAAATTGAAACAGGATTTTCAAATCCCAGTTCATTTTAAAGAAAAAAGCTTACCACTTTTTACTAACTGCTCACAATAGGAATCACTAAAAATACCACACGAACAGGCACCTTAAAAAAATAAATAATATAAAAATAATTAAAAGTTCATGAAAAAGGAGAAGTGATGATAAAATGGGTGCATCTGTTTTTAGGAGCTAAGATCCAAGTTTTCTCCCCCAGTTCATTTAAATGCAGGACCGAATTGTGATTTTTCTACTTGCAGATTGCCCATGACCATCAACCTGCCTCCATTACTTTACTGTGTATTTTCACTCTCCTCATTTTCATTTTGCAATGAAAAATTTATAATATATATCAGCCTGAATGACGTGACCTTGAGACAAATGCAAGCCCATTGCTGCAGAAACGCTGTGGGGATTGCAGCCTGCTCCTTGACCCTTCAGCTCCTGGTGGGAACCAATTCTAAACTGCTATCCTCCTAGCAGTCAACAAACTTTTTTTTTTCTTTTTTTTTTTTTTTCAAATTTTCTTGAAGCTGTCAGGGGCAGATTCAGTAAACCTCACTTTTACTGAACTGCATAGACACAAGGCTGCTCTATAGACAGGTGCCGAGAGGCAGCGAGAAGAAAACAGACCTAACAAAAGAGGCAACTGGAGGACAGTGATGCAGACTTCAGGTGTTTCTACAGGCAATGAAGGAGTCAGCTCTGCCAGAGTTCACAGCTAGGATGAGTCTTCTCTACACCAGCAGGGCAGTTACTTCTGTATTCTAGTAGTTCTTGCAATACCCCACTTGCAGCAGCAGTTGGTTCAAGGTCACCCACAGAAAAGGATAAAACATGTGCAGTAGACATCAGAAGTAGTACCAAGTCTTATCAGGATGTCTCAGTCCCAACTTTCCCCACACTGGAGAGAGATTTGCTTTTCACTGGGGAGGTTCTGCTAATCATCCCTCCAAAGTAGGCAAAAACGGCACCTTCGCACCTCCAGCAGCGTTTTCCTCCAGCCAGGCATAGCCCTTCCTGGCAGTTTCTAGCTTTAGTATCCTGCACTGTCACTACTTCCCCAAAGTGACTCAGGGGTAGGGACTATGCAAAACTTAACACCCTTAGCCATGCCCTCTCTTCGCAGGAACAGGGTCTTTCACATTTTGATATCGAAAGGGGCTTTGGCAACTGCCCTTCAGATTTATTTGAAGGAAATCATCATCTGCAGTTAGGGGAAAACTGGTCTAACAGAGGTCTAAACAGAGGGTGTTTCATGAAGAAACCTCTTCTTTTTTTATCTATTTATTATGAGGAAGAGGAGAAGCATAAAGTCAGCTGTCTAAAGCAAGTTGGAAAAAATCTCATTCAATAAGTAAGACCTTGTTTCTCCAACTCACCTTCCTTGTTTCTCCAACTCACCTTGCAATGACATTTTTATTTATGCTGTCATGACAAAACTAAACTTCTTTACTTACTTTGTTTTAGCCTCATGAAATTTCTTGATTCTAACAATTCTACCTAGGACTACAGCTCTTGAAATGTCTTTGGGTTTGTAGGTATTGAATGCAAAAATAAATAAAGAGCAACAAAGTAAGTCACATTGTAACACAAAGTGCAAAGAGGCAAAGCCCGACAGACTCTGGGTGAGAGCTGGGAGTTAGGATTTCAAAGTGGAATATCCCCACCTCCATGTCCCAAAACATACACATACACTCCGAGGGAGAATGAGGAAAAAACCCACAACCTCAGAAACAAGACAGTAGTTTTTCAAGAATTATTTTTTATAGTAAAGGGCACTATAAAGTTCCACGGGTTTGTGATTAACTACTTCAGTGGATTCACTCTAAAGCTGACTGTAAAACAGTGAGCTCCTAATCCTCAGAAATGGTAAAGAGCTGCCATGTCTTATCATCTAGAGAGTCACCCTGGCAAAACCTGAATCAAGCACTATTAGGGGAAAGCAGTCAGCTTCTGACAAGTCCAAATGTGAGAAACTGCCATGCAGCACCCTAGTATCCTCCACGTTCAGCCACCCAGGCAAAAATCAGCCGCTCTGAGCACCCATCAGTCCTGCGAACAGCGGGCGAGTGCTGCCGATGGGAAGTGGGACAGAGAACATCTCAAAGGTGCTCTGCAGCAGCGCTGACTACACCCCACTTCCCCTCAGTGCACTGAATCAACACACACAGAGCTTGCCTTACCATTTAGAATTACCTTTTCCTTTTATTTCTCCTGGGATAAAAAGGAAAAAAAAAAAAATTAAAAAAAAAGAGGAAAAAAAATAGTTTTTTTGTCCACACCCATATCATTGCTGGAAACTGCTGAGCTCCAGGCAAGGCAAAAGGATGGGCCAGGACGCCCTCAAATATCTCCACTGATGCAGTAGCCAACAGAAGGCTGCATTCAATGGACAAGTGGTAAAGACAGTAGGCACCACACAGCGGAGGAGACGCCCCATCAAACTAGTCAAAACACTGTGCAGAATGGAGAAGAGGAGGCCTGTATGAGTCAGTGGGAAACCAGAATTAGCCTTTGCAGTAACCGGTCACTACCATGTTTAAAAATACCAAATGGCCCTGCATCAACAGGCTGCAATTACCCCCACAGGAGAGTTATGGCAAGGCAAAGCAAGAGCGGAGACTTTCTACTAATTATTTGTTCAATGTTAACTCACCCATCTATGTGCTCCCCTTCTTTAGGGAAAAAAAGTTGGCTTTAGACATATCACAGCATAGTCCCTGAAGAGGGTGAAGAACCAAATTCATATGAACCAAAGTGGATAGGCATCCTTAGGGGCTTCTAGAAGTGGGTAAAGACCAGTAGCATATCCAACCCTGACAGACATCCAAAGACAGGACACGGAGTCCCTTAACCAACTTTAAATAAATATATATATATATATATATATATAAAATATGCATATATATATAACAAACATATATATGCAGATACACGCACACTGCTTGGTAGAAAAAGTAAATAAAAGTAGAGAAACTTGAAAGAATAGCGTGTCATGTTCTCTTTAAACACATCGGAAGTTCTAGAAAAAGAGAGGACCTCAGCTGTTTAGGACCACTATTTAGGGTAGCAGAGTTGTCCAGTTAACATACTGAGGTTTAAAAGCTTTCTTTTGCAACCTTTCAGCAAAAAGGCCCATCTCCATTAAAAACGTATATCCTTGGAAGAAAAAATAAATTCTAACTCCACCTGACTGCTGCATGTAGATAACGGAAAGCTGTAGCCGCCCTTTGCTCTTTCTGCCTCTTCTCCAAAAAACATGAAAATCTACATGATTCAAACATATTAGCATATTAAGGCACACAGCAAAGAAATTGGCCATATATACATAAATATATGCATATTAAAAGATATAACTGGAGAAAGAATCAATTTCCCTGTTAAGAAGGGCTGGTCCCTCTCAGGGTAGTGCAAGTAATCCCATAGCCCTGTAGTCTGGACAAACCCACGCTGCAATATCTAGTGAGCAACTCTTCTACACCCATGAACCACCTTTATTTAAGAAAAACAACACCGAGGAGGACAGGGGGAGGAAAGCAGCACACCTCAATCCTACTGCTGAAGTTAGCAGGAGGTCTTTAAAATGTATTTTTGAATTTCAGAAGAAAGGAAGGGGGTGGGGAAGGACAACAAAAAGAAAAATGGATAGCTGAGGAGTCTGCTACTAGTTTAAACAGTAGTTTGTAACCAGACTGGGAGAAAGAGAGGAGAATGCAAACAAAAACAAGTTCATACAGCACGTAGCTTTTTTTCATGCAGCCCACAAGCTATTTCCTCTTGGCAGGCCTTAAGTGCATGTGCGCCACATACAGTTCTGCGTGATAAAACAAGAAGCGAGATGTACTGACTCTATATTACTTAGACAAACACCAAGTGAGGGAATTCTACAGTGGTCAGACAATCAGGTTAAGAACATATATTTTTGAGGTTTCCTGAATCAAGAAATCAAAAAATAACTAGGCTATTTTTCTCTTCTGGTTAACCTCAGTAGAAATGAAGGGTTTACTTTTGCTTCTTCTATGGATTGAGACTTCATGTTATTTTTGAGATGTTTATTCAGCAGATAACCTCTGCACAGCACAACATGCATTTAAAATATCGCTAAACACAATTTCTAAAATTATGTCAACCACGTTTCCCTTGCTGAGATAGCACTATCTTAAATCGTGTTTACTTTATGAGAGTTTAAAAGAATGGGATTTGCCCCTGAACAGATGATCTCAGCTATAACCTGGACATGAAACAAGATGTAGTCGAGTACAGAATTGCCACAATTGTTTTATTTTTTTTTTTCTTTTTATAGAAAATCCTAAGAAATTAGATTTTATACAGTTGAAATGCAGAAGAGCCGATACAAAAAATTTCACCTCAGAACTTGGAGCTGGATAATTTTCTTCCGGCTTATTTCTGCCCTCTGTCACTACTAAACGCAAATGAGACCC
Organism: Nothocercus julius; assembly: GCA_013398735.1. Classification (NCBI taxonomy): domain Eukaryota; kingdom Metazoa; phylum Chordata; class Aves; order Tinamiformes; family Tinamidae; genus Nothocercus; species Nothocercus julius. The sequence goes on along the minus strand of VZSV01000127.1, from coordinate 1,451,077 downwards.
TGTATTCCAGAACTGTTAAAATTCACACCACTAATCTAGCAGCAGCACACACCTCACCTCTCACCACACACACTGCTCTGCCAGCGGAGCAGTCTTGTCGGCGATTACTCTCCTATCCAAATTCAATTCAGATTGTTTGAAGTAACTTGGCTAAGTTTGTCTGAATTAAAGCAGGAAATTTATACTGTTATCAACTGAACTGGAATAGCAACCTGCAGAAAAAGACAGTGCTAAACATTTGGTACGGTCCTTCAGCTCTGCCTAATGGAAGGTGTCCATCTGAATTTGTGAATTTAATACACTTGAGATAGGTGTGTGTATAGGAAGGGGAACAAGGTGCCACTGCAACTACTTTTATGGGTTTTATTCTTTTTTTTTTTCTAATTGGAAATAAAATACCACCTCTCTCTCCAACATAGAGTTTCTGTAGAGTGGAAGGTTAAGAGCTCTGGAACTCATGGAAACATTTAGACAAGCATTGGTCTACTGTTTCACTTTGTTTCTGCATAAGAATATACTTTGATAAACAGTTTTTGTTTTTTTTCCATAGACATCCATGTTATTTCTCTAAACACTGTCTGCATATGATTTATTCCTCACTTATCATACCCACAGGAAGCTTGTTTTCAATAGCCTTTTCTAACTAGTTATGTTAAACATATCCCTTTGGTATATTAAGCAGGCACATTTTTTCCAAGAAATGAACAAGCTGGCCATCAATAAACCCTAATACACATTACACAGTTAACATTTCAGTTTCTCTATGGACATGAAAGCATAACCAGATGAAATAATATTTAATAAAAATTGTAAAGCTCTATTTTTTGCCTTCTGCCAGCTTATTTCATGTCTTTTGCTAAATTATTTTGAGCATTTTGACTTTGTTTCCTTGTATCCAAGCCCCCAACATACACAGGTTTTGCAACCTCTTGACTCCAGTGCATCTATTTACTTTTTCACTTACATGTGTGAGGAATCTTGGGCACACGTGTGTAACATACAGATAGAATTTTAAAAAACAAAAAGCACACACACGCATTTGTACGGGTGAAAGCAAACACCTTCCTGGAAAAAGGGAACTCTCGGAAGGGGCACTGTGAATCATCCTGGTTACTCCCATCACATAACACACTCCAGACTGCAGAATGCAGGGGCTGATCCTCTCAAGTCATCCTATACTTAGGGGCCTGCTTTTTATAAATCCAATTCCTGTAACAGCTCCCACCAATTTTAAACAACCAGAAAAGGAAGTTTCCAGCCTACCACTGAGACAAAAAGTGCCTTCTTCTATTCTAGGAAAGGCTTAAGAGAGAATTTTAGAGTTGAAATATGTTCATGTCTAGAGTAGGCTTTCCAATTTGTTGCTTTAGTTCCTGGGAAAGATAAAAGGCTCATGATATATTCATAATGTTAATTGTGCAGATGAACACCACCAAGATCATTATTACCCTGAATGTGAAACAATTACAGTGAAACAGATTTTTAGGTCATGTCAAAAAAACACTGAATGTGTGTACAGCTCCCCCGCTTCTATAACATTTTTTCCTTTCTTCTTTGGCTAGAAAACTGAATATTTGAATAAAAATTCGTAATTGGTGGGTGGAATTCTCGCTATTTGATAACAGAAGATACATCAGAGTCGTTCAGCTAAAGATGCTTAGCTGAGAAAAAACAGTGATAGAAATAGTATTTTCCTTTCTATAAAAGTTATCTTGACAGGATCAGCACGCAACTTTTTTGCAAGGTTTTGATGGGCAGTGGGACAGAAAGTAAGCTCTTTCAAAAGATATGCTCCCTTCCCATATTTCATCATGACAGCTCCTGGGGACTACTTTTTATTTGCTTTCTGCAGCTGTTCATCCATACGCTACAGCAGATTCTCACTCCATTAGTTTCATATAATAGTTTATAGTCCATCTACCATGCATTCACATAGTCCTCCCAAAGGAAAACAGATCAAGTAAGTATATTGCTATTTTGGCAAAACTACAGAACCCAAACCTACAAAAAATGGCTGTAGTCAGCTAAAAATAAAACAAAAGAGTTGATATCTCTGTAAAGTTAGGACTGGAGTTCACCAAAGCACTTATCACACAGTAACAGTCATATTCAGCCTTGGTTAGTGCTCAACACCCCACGCAGCATTTAGTACTAGCAGACATGAAATCATTGTAACATAAGTTTACAGAACAGGACATCCGTTTAGCAGTCAAATAACAAGTTTCTTAGTTGCCAAGGCTTGATTTTAGGACCCTGCATGGCTCTGGCAGCACTAATATTGCCAACAGCTATAGCATTCTATAGGCATTAATAAAGGTATTAAATGCTGCAGCGGGAGTACAGCAATCAGGAAGAGGACTGCTTTAACCCTGCCAAAACTGTTTCACAGCAACATCACAAAACTCCTACAGCAGGACTCATTCATAAGTCTCTATCCCCATTCCATAGCAAATGATCCTTAGTATAACTAACCTGCAACTGGTTGGACACCTCCAGAAATTAAACATGACAGGGAACAATAAAGAGCTTAAAAGAAGGATTGTGCTAAATTCAAGCTTTTTTTCCTAAACACTGTCTGAAATTTATGAACAGTGTCAGATTCATAAACTAATTCATTTCTAATCCAATTCATTTCTAATCACCTTTCAGCATGATGCTATAGTAATGAGTCTCAATTATTTGCTTTTCCAGTTACATACACACACACACACACACACACACACAAAATGCAATGAATGCTCAGTTCTTGAGTGTGAATTATTACGCATTTAAGCACCAGAATTTAAAACTTTAATTTACACTTTTTTTTTTTTACATGTTATCATAAAAAATATGCTCACTCTTTTTTACAGATACAAACTTTTTAAACTGTATGCTTCTTTTAAATTGCTGTACTAACCGGAAAACTTGATTTAAATAAATAAAAACTCAGATTAGTCATTAAATGCTTCAAGTTTTTATGTACTGCTTCCTCCAGTTGCAAGGACCATCTGTGTCAATACTTACGAAAATAAGTATATTTATTAAAATACTGGCCTCACTAAACAGGGAAATCATGATGGAATTCCAGTGCAAAATAGGAGTATATACAAACTGAAAACAAGGACAGGCTACCAACAAGGAATTTAGAAACACTGCCTGGGCACATAAGAATGACATCAAGACAAGCCAAAATTCAACTAGATTTGAGACCTGCAAAACGCATCACAGACGACAGGAAGAGTTTCTACTGATACACAAGGACTGGCCACTCTCCATCTCCACAAAGTCGCAGAGCCTGGGGAAGGTCCCCAGTGCCTGCGGGAAAATAAACACGGCAAGTACACAACAGTCAGTCTCACTTCAGTTCCTGAGAAAGTCTTGGAGATAGTACTCTTGGAATGCATCTTTATGGTCATACAAAGAAGAAGGTGACTGGAAACCGTCCACAGGGATTTACCAAGGGTAAATCACGCCTGGCCAATCCATTTGCCTTACATAATAAAATGATAGGATTTGTTGATGAGAAGAGCAGTGGATGTCATTTATCTTGATTTTAGTGAGATGTTCAACACTGTCTCCCAAAATATTTTTGTATGCAAGTTAGGATATTATGGTCTGTTTGCGCAAATGGACAACCAGACACATAAGAATCTGGCTGGAAGAATAACTGTTTCATGGGCTGTGTTCTACCTAGATGTTAGTAAGAAGCAGAGTATCACAGAGATCGATCCTGGAACCTGTCCTGTTTAACGTCTTCATCAATGACATGGAGGAGAGGACTCTACGGACTGCACTGATTGACAGGATAGAGATCAGCTCTGCTGAAAGGACTGGGTGTCCAGGCAGACAGCAAGCTGAACATGAGACAGCAAGCATGAGTGTGGCCTTGCAGCAGAGAAAGTCAACAGCAACCTGGTCTGTATAACAGGAACATGGCCTGTCCAAGGAAACGGGATCAAGGGCAGAGATTATCAGATCACTAGAAGCATCTAGGATACTGCATCCAGTTTTCAACTTAGCACTACAAGGAGGATGTTGATATATTGAAGTGAGTTCAGCGGAGGGCCAAAAAAAAGGCTAATGCCTGGAACACCTAAGGTACAAGAAGAGGCTGGGGGAATTGGACTTGTTCGGTCTAGAGAAGAGAAGACCGTGAGGGGGAACTAACAGGATTTCCAAAACCTATGAAGCTATCATGAAGATGAAAACAGTATGTGACTCTTGTCCTCAGTATGTGAGGACAAGAGACAACAGGTCAAAGTTGAAACACAAGGTTCAGACATAAGGATAAAAGCTTAAAAGCTTTTTCACCACAAGGACAGTCAAGCTGTGACTGACCAGTCAATCTGAACAGTTTCCATCTCTGGAGGTTCTCAAAACCAGATTGCATAAACCCAAGAACAGCCTTCTCTGATCTCACAGCTAGCTCTGCTTTAAGCATGAGGTTGGACTCAATGACCTCCTGAAGTTTTCTTCCAATTTGCCCTATCCCATCAGAAAATGATCCTAATTCTGTATTTTAATTGCAGAGGAAAACAAACAATACATCTTCAACTGACATATTCAGCACCAGATTGTGAGTAAATTTTATAAACTTGTGTTTAACCTGTATGGAATATAATCAACATGATTATATAACATAACTGTATGCATTTTTTCATATACCATTTTATGGTACCAACTGAAGTTTCTAGAAGTTTCTACACAAAAAAGACATTTTTGCATTACTCCATACCTTTGAATGCAATAACTGGGTGCTCAGCTCTGTGGCAATTGGTATCTTCTTTTGCTGCTGATTCCAGTATTCCTAACATCCCAAGTCCTGCCAGCAGCAGTGCAAGGAGGCAGCTTCCTTTCATGGTGGTCGTGCTGTCCTCCACAGCAATCGCTTCTTCTAACTAGGAACTCTTCTTCCACTCATGTGTGGAAACCACCTGGAGAATTGAAAGAAATCTAAATAGAGTAACTGTCACGGGAAGGAGAGGAGAGAAAAAAAAAAAAAAAACTTTATGTTTAAAATGAAAATAAATTGTCATTTTCTCTCTATGTGGAATTTGACTCCTCATAAGTCTGCTTCTACAATTATTTCATAATTTTACCAACAGCTGTACACATTTGGAATGATTATTTCTTTTTATCACCCAGCAGCATTGAAAAACTGTTACTCATCTTTAAAAAAAAAAAAAAGTTTCATTTTATAATTCTGATATACTGATGGGGGAAAGATAATATACCACAGCTGCTATTATTATTTTAAAGATACAGCTAATGAAACAATGCCTTTTAAAGTAAAATTCCCTCCCCCTCTCAATTAAGACTATTTGAAAGACTATGACCAAAGTGATGCTAAAAAATAACCTGTTCACAGTACTTGCTTTGTCTTTGACTAAGCTATTTTTGCCAAAGTTACTTTCACTTAAGGGCCCTTAAAGCTAAAGATGCACCTAGAAAAACAAAATCCTACATTCACAGGAATTGTGACCTCAAAGAACAGCAGCAGACATATAGTTTCCATTATGGAGGGATGAACACAGACTATGCTCTTTCTGCAGAACATTACTGGGCTTCAGTCATCTCAAACTCTGTTAGTTTAACAACTGGAGAACACCCATGAGCTTCTGTCTACCACTGCAATCAAAAAGGTTGAAGGCCTGTTCAGTCACTCCCCACCCAAACTCCATGGAGACAGTCCTGGAGGAACCAGGTCTCAATCACATCATGCTTGTTACTCTGGTCCCAAAGTCTCGGTTCCCCCAACCCAGCGAGGCCACTTGACAACAGACCAAACCCATTGTAGTGCTGATTACATTTGCATTTGGAGAATTTTTAGGAACCTCAGCAAAAGACAAGTTTTAACTTTCACTATCACCACTTGGACTGAATATAATACAAAAAGTGCATAGGAGAATTCCAACCACCACCCCTCTTCCATGCTCCCTTGGATCCACTGCGCCTCATTTTACTTTCTTCATAGACAAGAGAAGAGGATTTGACGCCCTGTGACTATGAGGGAGGACTGGACTTGGTTTTTCATGTTACCAACAGCTCTGCCAAAATAACAGCCTTACAGCTTGTATCTGCTGCATATCCACAAAGCACATTCAGCACAGAAGCAGCAGAGCAAAGCTCACCTCGACGCTCTTGACATCCTTTTGCCCTTACCGAAATGAGAGTCGTTGTCGTTCTGACATTTGCTTAATCCCTACCTGCTTGATGAGACCGATGAAAAGGTTGCCTATTGCAACCAGGTTCTAAGGTTGGAGAGCCCTATCTATTAAAATCTAGACACCTATCACCAAAAATAATAATTGTATTCATTCGGTACCAGAATAAAGTTGATGAAATCTCATCACACAACTTTCTGAAGCATCTAATAACCAGACACTTATTTTTGTAAGCAGCAAAATATTCACAGCGCCAAAGTGATAGGAGATCCAATAAAGTTTTCTTAGCTTTATCAAAATAAACATTTCAAGTAGCAACAACCTAATAGTGTGACTGTTATAAGACATGGCTGCCTTTTAGGAAAGGAAGACTGGAGACTTGAGATAACTCAGCAATGGCAGAAATGTCATTTTGCAAATTAATAGAGCCATTCAGGAAAAAAATAATCAGCAGTACTGACTCCTAGTACATTTGATTTCACCAAATTGCACTATGCTGTTTAATAAGGTGGAAACTTTCTATCTGTTTAAAGCTAACATCCTAAACCCAAACAAATGACTGTTAATTAATAAATTTTCACTCCACAGTAAGACCAGTGGGTTTTAAAAACTACATTTAAAAAGCAGCATAGACAATAAAACATCACTCCATAACATTGCTCCGTAGCAACTGCCTAGGCTACTTATAGAAAAGACTTACATAAGAACTTTTCCTCTCTTACCACTCTATATTCTGCCTCTAGAAGTTTTTCATCTAAGCGCTGAACACATCTAATCCTTATTAATGCAGGCCAGAGCAAGCAGATGATTGTGATAATACGTCCGAGCAGTTTAATAGACAAATTTGTTCCTCTGCTAAATTTGCTTTCTTTAAAGGAAAAGGTGAGGAGGGGGTGCTTTTGGTCAGTTAAATACAAGTTCCTACCTTTTTAAATGGGATGTCTTATGATGCCATGTTCCAATGTGAATTTCTCCCTGTAAATTGCCTGTGGCTCCCAGCTGGCAGTATCTGCTCATAGAAATTCTGGGCACTCATGTATGTAGGGACATAAAGCTCCTGTTCCAATGTTTCCACAGTTCATTTTCTGCAAGGATGACGTTTCAAGCATTATGCACCATTCTCATCCAAATTCAACCAGTTTATGTGGCTACAGTAATAACCATTTGTTATAATATCATACGGATATTACAGCTAGGTAGCTCTAATTCAGGTTTCCATAAGACTATTTACCTGTATTTAGGATGCACAATGAAGGACAAATATCACATCATAGACTCTCAAAAGCTGTTTTTCTTGCACATAGCGCAGTAGGGGCTATTTCAACACTTAGGAATACAGTGCCTTTACACTAAAGAAATAGAAATTTATTTCTTTCTTTCAACTTTTAAAGTCTCAGAAAAATGCATAAATATTTGAATGTACTGAAAAAAAAAATCTGAACAGGAATGAAAGTAAATATTTGTCCTGGGAGCTCAGCCTTCTTGGTTTCCCTGATTGTAAATGAAGCATCACCTAGTCAGGCTCCTATATCCCAGCAAAATCTCGAGAAATAGATCTACCAAGAATGCACTAAAAATGGAAATCCCCCCAGGGGAAAAAAAAAAAAAAGAAAAGACTATTTATCTTCATCCACTCATCTATACATATTTATGGATGCCTTAGTTTCCATTACAAAAACGTTATTAACTTTAGTGGGGTTACTCGTGATATTGCTAAGTGCTAAGATATAAGCAGTTATAGGTTTGATGCCATGCATGCCACAAGCATTATCAGTAGATTTCTCCCCACCTGCCCCTGTGTGTAGGAGAACTAAGTCAATAGCTGAAGAAATGAACACCTTCAGAAAAATAACTTTTCTCAGTACTAAATCACTAAACTCAAACTAAATTCAATCCTTGGGAAGGACAGGTTAATTAGCTGTCGTTGTTATTGTGAAAAATGTTATTTAGATGTTTCATATTGCTGTTGGGGAATTTGGGGGTCAAAGAACTTTTAAACCCAGCTGTATCCCTTTCCCCCTTTATGTAACTCACACGGTAAGAACAGATGCAGCAAGCACTTGTTTCTCTCAATTGAAAGCCCCGACCAAAAGAAAGACTACACTTTGAAGGAGAGGAAAAAGAGGTGAAGGCTCCTCCTGATAATACGTCTGAAATTAAAACAGCAACAGGTAAGTAGCTGATCTTTCTCTCTCAACCTCTACCTGTTTAAATGTGCACACATATTGTGGATAATTGCAAGTTGAAGCTCACTTGCAGCTAGCCAGAAGCTTCATAGTCCCTAACTAAACAAGAGAAGAATAAATCAAGTTTAGAGATAGAAATCTATGCATCCTTGCCTGAAGATGTCTGCACAAGTTCCCTCCTTTCCTGAGCTACTTTAGATGATTAGACAGCCCCTGCACTCTGGACACATGCGCAGCTCTGCAACAGGGCTCCGGAAATTCAAAAGTCTGCATTAAGACACAAGGGTCCCCCCGCCGAATTCACCTTTTCTCCTTACTTACGCTAGGAAACTATGCTTAGCCTGAGGCAAAACGCTCAAAAGCCAAGAGGACCCCAAAGATAAGAAATTTAGGTTAGTTTCCTTGTATAACTTCCATAGACAAATCTCATGGAGAGGAACAGAACAATAACAGCAATACTGACACTCTTTGTAACTGCTGCTGTATTTCAAGGAGCCAGCACATACTATCTGTATAGCATTTCTAGAACAATTGTTTATCAGATGTCTTACAAGCTACTAGTCCATAAGGTTATCTGAATATTCAAAGATAAAAAATAATTATAGAATTTAATATATTTCAAAAGAGGTTCCGTTTATTATTTTATTTTCACATGCAGAAGTACTTGTGTGCTTACTCTCTTTCCTTCATTTACCTTTTTGGATCTAGTTTACCCAGAAATGTGAAGGTGAAGGAAGCCCATTAGGTAACAACATAATTTTCATGAAGGTCATATTTATACAAGCATTTGAAAAGATCTTTCAAGGTTTTTCTGACCTTGACCAACAAGAAATGCC
>VZSV01000127.1:1389526-1409625 GCA_013398735.1 Nothocercus julius | reverse complement strand
AAAAAAAAAAAAAAAAAAAAAAAAAGTATTAACAGGTATTGTTAAATCATGTTATTTTTCATATAGTTTGCACAAGAGGATTGGGTTTTTAAGAAATACAACTCAATTATGGTTTTCCCTAGATAAATCTAGCACATTCAAGAACTAATATAACATACAGAGAAGGAGAAAGAAGGGAATGGACAAACTAAAGAATTAAATGAGCCTGATGCACTAAACTGCCTTTCTTTTCAATATTACAAAATAGGACCTTTTCTACATTCCCTTTTCTTACTTTCAGCAGTTTATGGGTCAATCCACAGCAACATTTGGGGGACAATTTTCCAGTTCACAGGGAACATGTATTAGCTTACTAGCTATAACTTCAAAAAGAAAGGTTAAGTCACTTGACATATTTGTCAAAAGAATCGTTCTGCTCTCTCTGAAGCTTATACAGTAGCATTTCCTTAGAACAAATATTCCATATATTCCCTAGCAAGGAGAACAAAAACAAAAACCACCACACCCGCACACTATTATTTTTATGTCAACTTACCTAGTCTAGTTTTTATTCACGTAGGGATTACCTGAACTGCGAATCTACACTGTAGGTAATCAAACTGCCAGAAGTAAATGAAGAACAATTCAGAGGAATGATTTAGCTTTCTAAACATACTGATGAAATGGTGCATTGCAATGGCACTGCTCCCGGAATTTCACTTCAGCATCCGTTCTGCTAAATGACGACTCCTTGCCACTAGTTCTTCATGATGCACAGACTAAGAGTGCCTAACTCAGAGTAACTGAAGCTTTCAAGTCACCAACACCAGCAATTTCTGTCATCCCACTTCCAAACCACTTGTCTCCTGTTTCACTCCTTTCTTCAGCATCTTCCTCCTGTTACAGCTGTTCCTCACCATCTACCACCTCAGGTTCTACAGGGATCCCATTACTTCAAGTCACATATAACTGTGGTGAAAGTGCTGATGTAAAATATTTTCTTCTTCCTTCTCTCCTTTAGCCACATAAAGGAAAAAAAAAATAATCGTGAAAGTGAAAAAGGTATTGATTAATCTGGATGCGACCCTAGATAAAGTGACCTTCATTTTTATTATAACTACATTTAAAAAATTACTTCATATAAGGAATAAGAACAGGAATGACATGACAGTTCATGACTGGAAACAAGACTGGCCAAGAAGGACACAAACTTACATGAGCAAAATGAACTCTGAGAAAGGAAACAGTAGTTTTCATCCCAGAACTCAGAAAAAGCCAGTCCATGAAGTTAAGGCTCAGACAACAAAGAACTCTAAAAGCAAATCTACCAAGACAAGGAAAAGCACTATTTAAGTGGAAGACCAAAATCCTGCCATCTGTCTTAAGCAATGAAGGAAGAAAAAAATAGTGATATGGACAACTACAGATCATTAAGTTTTAGTTTAGAAATACCTAAAAATTTAGATCAAAAGTGATGGAAAGAATAGTATATAAAAGGACACAGAGCTCAACAGAAAATGAGCTAAGCAGTAGTATGGATCTCTCCAACTACAACAAAAAATATCAGGAAAGAGAACTACACAAGATGACACTCAATATCATATCACCTGTTTTGATGATAAACTGAAACACAAGAAAAAAAAAAAAAAAATGGCCATTATCCAGAGGAGTCCTATGAGAACACTGAGATCTTAACCTCCCTTCTAACAGGAACAGCCAGGCAAGCAGGAAACTACTTTCAAGACTGAACTTGCTTCACTATTAAAAATGAAAGCATACCACAAAAAAATAGGAAGAACACAAATGCAAATAAACCAAAGTAATTTAAATCTGCATGTCTATAACTTTTAAAGAAAAAGGTGTTGAGAAAGGAAGACAGGAGAAACTCTAGCAGCAGAATTTGTAGGTAGTTTCTATGAAAACTTGTGGCAATCAGATAATGCTACTTCATGAACAGTTACATATTAAATGTTAAATATAAATATGAATACTTTCTTTAAATCCCTGTAACACTTGAATACCATGCAATTTCAAAGACAGAAATGTTAACTGCAAATTTGCTTCAATATCTTGTCTTCGTCCTGCACGAAATCCTTTCCAGCAGTCTATAGTCCTTTTACATTTACAGCACATCCTACTTTGCACTTATAATGTTCTTCATATACTTACAGTATCCTTCAGGTTGGAAGGGCCCTCAGACGGCCTGTAGGCCAATACTGTGCTCCAAGCAGGATGAACAGTAAGTTTAGACTACAGTGCTCAGTTTCGTGCAGTCTGTTCTTGATAACCGGCAAGGATGGGGGTCACCTCAATTGTAGGGAGATTTTTAATCATTACAATGATATCTATATATCCAGGTTCCCCCAGCAAAACAACTGAAGCTCTGATTCAGCAAATTCAGTTCTGATTCTGTTCAGCAAAGCAAATGAACTACAGTATAATTATTCTACAAAAAGCATTTCAAAAAATAAAAAGACTAGTTAGTAAAAGAATGGATCATATTCAAGCATCATGACTAGAACAGAAAAACATCTCTCTGGAAAGAGCTTGGGCAAGCTTTCGAGGATTTTCATATTTTAATACACAAAAATTTCACTATTCCAAATAATGTCAAGGTACCCCTAACATCTAAACAGATAATTAATATTTTAACAAACAATAAAACATACTCTAGTGACTAAAAGATCAGAAAAAACACAATCTGCTAAATTATTAGAGGCTTGCAGGATATCTAAGTATCTTCAGATTTAAATTAATCTAATACATTTAAATTATCTGCTTAGACCAATAAACAAAATATTTTGTCTTGTTTTTAACATCTTGCATAACAAGCGCTAATTAATGTTATAAACAGAATAAAAATTACCCATATGAATACTAGAATAATTCTTTGTGCTTATAATTTGAGTTATATTTTCTTCTTAGAGCAAGTGCATTAACCTCAACAAAACTAAATGCTTAAAGGATTTGAACTCCATTATACTCCATTATATATATTATATCCATTTATGAAAAATTAAGCTGACAGGCACAACTGGTTTTCACACTACAGTTTGACACCAAACAATAAAGTTCAAACAAATCTCAGTCTGTTTCAAAAGTGTTGCTATAAAAAAAAAAAAAAAAAAAACAAAATCACCACACTGAGCACAATTATTTTTCTGTTTTTTTTTTCCATAAAGAACAGTGAACATATAGCATTATTTGAAAACAAAATCAATTTAGAGGTCTGTATTACCAGAAGTACTCCACAACTTCAACACCATATGCCATTCTCTATGAAACAAGAACAGCAGAACTTGTTCTAGGCGTTTTTTAATGTCCCTGGCACCATGATCCAAAGAGAGATGAAAGAAAAATTTCAGCAATCTGATCAGTCGGCAAAGAAAGAAAATTATTGCTACTTCGGCTTTGTTCTAGCCTTCCAAAACCAAACCCCCTCCCAATTTCAATTGCTACTCTGTTTCCATTAGTGGCAAACCAGATTAGAAGTTGTAAAAAGAAGTACTTATATGGGTGCCTGTACATAAATTCAGTGTACTAGTAGACTGAAACCATGAGAAATAGTTATACATCCCTTTGTAACACTTTGATGAACAGCTCAGCATAAGCAGGCAAGATAAACGCCCTATAAATTGTTGCCAACTCTAGTGGTTCAGGTATAACTAAGTCCACAGAGATCTTCTAGGTGGCAAATTGCTAGACAAGAGAATTATCATCTCACACACTAACACAGATGGGATAAATAGCATTAGGAAACTATCTTCTTCATGGTCTCAATAATCCCTGTTGTATTCAGGAGTTTTGAGCAGGGAAGAAGGTTCCAAGCAACCACCCAGAGGACAAGGTGTCCCCAGAGCTCCCATTCCCAGATGATGCCTGGTGCAAACACCATCACTCGCAAAGCCGCTAGGTCAGTCACACCAGGAACTAATCTCATGAAAACCCATTTATTTTGTTTCTGCTTCTGTTCTTCCCTAGTTTCAGGACCAAAGAAAAATACACTGGGGACATCAGTGCATAGTACAGCTTGCCACACACAATTTCACAAGATTCACCAAGCCCACCTAACAGCTTGCTGGTCATGAAGGGAGAGCCTCTTCCTGCTGACAACTAGCAATATACAACCCCACTTCTTTAGTAGTAATTCTAGTGCTCAGCAAGTTGCTATTCAAAAAATACTGCTTGTTCTTTTCATAAGACAATAAAGGTCCAAAAATAAGTCAAAGATTCAAGGTGAGAACACCTGCAACTATTTTAAGCTCTGTAAATCTCAGACAAATAAGACATTTGGCTGCGGCCCACCTTGCTTACTTTGGGAAGAAGGTTTTATTGTAGAAATATTTCTACTGCTCTCTCTCCTGCCTCCTAGTTCTACTACTTAGTTATTTCATTCTAAGATCTCAGACCCCACCACTATCAATATTTTGCATCCAATACCATAATTATCATCAACTTCAAATGCAAAAACACTTTCATTTTATTAAAAAGACTACTACCATCTATATTGCAGGCACCTATACTCTCTAAGAAATCAGCTTCCCAAAGAAAATTTCCAACTAAACTAGGGGGCAACTCCTGGAAGGTTCCTAAAAGCCTTCTCAAATGGCCCAATATCATAAAATGATAGTAGGTAGCTGCCAAATTTATCTGAATCCAAATTCTAGGGTGCATTAATATGTCAATGAGTCTCTTTCATGCAGAAATATATACTGAAAATGCAGGAAGGGAGAGTAGATATATAAAACAACAAACAACAACAAACACACACACACCGCTAATGTGCACATATCAAGATAGATACAGACTTTAAAATATGTTTCTATCACTGAACTGTCAGTCTGATGGAGTTAATCCCAAACACCAGTACAGATTAGGGGTTGACCTGGTAGAAAGTAGCTCCTTGAAGATGAATTTGAGAGTTGACAGCAAGTTACCCATGAGGCAGCAGTGCCCTCATGGCCAAGAAGGCCAATGGGCTCCTGGCTGCATGAGGAGGAGCGTTGCCAGCAGGGCGAGGGAGGGGATCCTGCCCCTCTGCTCAGCCCTGGTGAGGCCGCACCTGGAGTATTGGGGGCAGTTCTGGGCTCTCCAGGACAAGAGGGACGTGGAACTTCTAGAGAGGGTCCAGTGAAGACGGTCTCGGTGGTGGCCAGTGACAGGACAAGGGGTAATGGGTACAGGTCGAAACACCCAAGTTCCATCTCCTTGTGAGGAAGAACTTCTTTCCTGTGAGGGTGCCAGAGCCCTGGCACAGGCTGCCCAGAGAGGCTGTGCAGGCTCCTTCTCTGGAGATCTTCCAAACCCGCCTGGCTGCCACCCTGTGCCCCGTGCTCTGGGTGTCCCTGCTGGAGCAGGGGGGCTGCACTAGATGATCTCTAGAGGTCCCTTCCAACCTCAACCATTCTGTGATTCTGTGATCTGATTTGTCTTAATAGAGAGTTTTTCAGAGAATGTAAGTAGGAGAAATGCACAAGAATTACTTTAGGAAGAAATATATCTGCTTTACCTTCCAAAGGAAGTTTCTGCATGCCAAAGCAAAACAAACCCACTTATTTCCATAAGGTTGAGGAATAGTTATGTGTACATTTACATGTACAGTAACTGTGCTAATTTAGATCAAAAATAATGAATACACATTTTTCTTAGTGAAAACAGCATCCACTATAAAACCTTACTGTATTTTTTTCTGCAGAATAACATAATGTTCCATAACAAAAGAAATTTCAGCTCAGTTTAGCAGTTCAAGGTTACACATTTGTGGCAGACATTTAGCTGCACTTTTATATTAACCACAGTACCAATGCTCCAAAGGTGAAAAGCGTTTTCAGTGTATGCTAGTTTTAAAGCACCAAACAACCTTTCAAAACAAAAAATTCAAGGAAACTATTAAAAAACAGTTGGTTGTTATTTAAGAGTAATTTTTTTAAAAAACAAGTATTTCTATTGCTGTCAGCCTTATTTAGGGTGAGTGAATATGCCCTTGTATTTCAAGTTATGCAGTTACAAGGCCTGTGGTGCAGCTGTTCGCATGGGATGGACAGCGCTGGGCATATTGTTGGCACATATATATCAGAACACAGCTCAGCAGATTAACGTAACCAGAGGCTATAAAAAAGGATGAGTGGGAAGGCGGAGTGCAAAGTAGATACAAGGGAACATCTATGTTTAGGAGGCAGTTCATTTAATTATCTGTGAAGTTATTGATGCTGCAAGAGGAAGCAGCATAGCAAGTGTTTTCAATTTCCGTGAGCAGCCAATACACAGTTAAAAAGGATGCTAGTGCCCTTAAAAGCAAATGGAAAGCAACAGGCTCTTCAATGGTGTAAAGTGCACTCAGAGCACTCACATTTGCACATGTCAAGTCTACCGTAAAATTTTTTAAACTGAAAATTAATGCAAGGTTTTGAAAACATCCTCCTACTTTTCATGTTAAAATTTCTCAAAATTAGTAATGTTGAAAGATGTTCTTCTTTCTGCAGGTAAGGACTGGTCAAACTACAAGTTTCTGGTCCAGTAGTTTCCCACACACCCCAGAGAGCACACACAGGTATTTGATGCATCAGCAATTCTGCACAGTGAGTAACAGAATATTGGTATAGACCCAAAGCACCACACGTTAGGGACTTAAAAGTTGAATCCCATCTTATAAAGCTACCTACTTCTGTGTGTGTGTGTGGGGGGGGGGGGTTGTTTTGTTTTTTTTAAACTCTTTTTAAGTGTTGGCTCAACCCTCCTGATCTCATTTGCAGCTTCTAACCCTGGGCAGCAAAGCTCACGGCAGCTCCTGCCAGCACCACTCCTCTTGCCTCCTAGCAGCAGAAAGATCACTGCAGTTTGACTAATAAAAACCAAGTGTCACCATTCCCTGCGCCCTAAGCTCCCCTGAACTAAGCTGTAAGTTAAGATGCAATGTGGGACAAGAATTTCTTATCTACAAGATGTTAAGTCCAAAGTCCTAGCAACGTGGCCAGGAGCTGCACCCGAGCAATCTCGAGCAGAGGGCTGGGTCGTTTACCCAGGGGAACACCCACACACCTAAGCCCCTGGCTATGGTTAGTGCAAGAGGCCCCTGCAATAACCCGAGCAGAAAAGCAGGGCTTTTCTCACCAGTTCTGTGTTCTGTACTGAAGAACAGCTGAAAATTTGACTGCTAACTTCTTCTTTAAACATTTACCTTTTTGCCTCCCTCCTTGTATTTGAAATCCACATTCATTTTCCTTCATTTGCAAACCCTCAAGATGCACATTGCAAGCTAAGGCAGAGCTTTCTTAAGTTAATGGTTAACAAAGAATAACAAACATACGTGCAGAAAAAACCCTAACCCTTTATACCAGAAAGGTTATTTTGACTATTGTCCAAATTATGATTTTTCTCATTTTAATAACATGCTTCATGGAAGTCTTCTCCTGCTGAAATCTTAGCCCTTTAACATCAAGAATGTACAAAATTATTATTTTTAGCATAATATCCTGAAATGGGAATTCTTATTTTGCCTATTTGGGAGTTCCAATATCTTCACTACAGATCATATCCCAAGAAAGTACAACTTTTTCCTCTAGGAAAACTAAGAAGTTTTCCTGCTCCAAGCATACACTTCTATATATGCCAGATCTATCTTATGTTGTTAATTAGCCATCTCTAGTACAGTATTTCTTTAATCATTTAATCAACCCAATATTACCTCAGTACACTAATTATACTGTTCCATTCTCGGTTGCCATGCTTCATATTTTAGTAAAATATTTTCAATTGCAAATAGTTTTCCCCCCATGAGCACTACAGAGTGAGATTACTTTTACATCAGGGGTCCGTTTTTGACACATAGGTTATGGTAGCAGCTAACAAAAGTGACAGGCAGATGAGACGACCTGGGGTCTTCAAAAAAATATTTATTTTTTACTTTTCCCTCAGATATGCTCACTTGAGTGTGTTTTACATTTATAAAAGTATTCTAGAAGATTAGGAAGTACATACCCATATTTGAGAGTATCTGAATAAAGCGCTATTTTGACTATGCAGTTGCATAATGACCACTTAAGCTTCTGTTTTCATCTTTTTTATGATAAGAATATGTAAGCAAGCATGACGAAAAGTGTCCATAGTGATTAGGAAGAGAACAATGATATCGGTGCGTGACGGGGTAGCTAGCAAAGCATTTCACAGCCGAGACTGCTTCTCAATCCAGTTTCAACTGTTAATTTAGGTATCTTTTTCTTGGACTGCTCAAGTACAGCGAGTACTACAAATATCAGCATCAAAGCACACAGTGCGACTGAGAACTCACTTTCACTCAGATACCTTGGAAGTGCACATGAACTTTCTTTTCCTCCACTCCAGAACTATTTTGCTTAAAACTGACAAGATAAACAGATTCCGAAGCTCCTGAAAGGAGACAAAATATGCTTTTCTGCCATGTCTGCATGTATTTTGCAGTCACACAAGACTGTCGAAGGGCTGTACAAGTCCCTTGCTCAGTGTAGAATTCCACACTTATCTCGGCACAAGATTACACCCGACGGAGCAAACTGGAAAGAGAACAAAACAAAACAAACAAAACCTTGTGTGTGTTTTATATAGCCCAACACAGGCCGATTATAGAAACAGAGCCTCAGCAAGTCGGTCAAGGAGGCAGCACGTCAGAGGTGACGACAGCCAGTGTCCCCTTGCACCTCCCTGCCTTCCGCACTTTCACACCATTCACGTGTCTACTACCTATCTTTGGGTTTGATTCGAGAAGCAGCCAGTCACTTAAAGATCAGCCTTACTAAGGATCTTAAGGGCACTAGGAAGAAAACAGTTCATTTTGGCAAGGCAAAGAATACTCAACTCCTGGGTTTTATCCAGTGCAGCAAGAGAGGGCTGAAATGAGCTTCATTTAGGTAAAGCCAAAATTTGTCAATTTCTCACTCTCATTTAAAAAAAAAAAAAAAAAAAAAAAAAAAAAAAAAAAGCTACTACACATATTTTGGCACAGAAGTTAGCAAGCTTGTTTCCAGAACAGCACTATCCACTATAAATAAAAGCTTCTGGCTTTCACATTAATGCAGCACACTTGTCACACACCTGTCAATAAAAGAGTTTTAGAAATACTTTTCCCTTATCAAGCGCACAATAAACATATGTGGAAAAAGAATTCTTCAATGTTTCTCACCTATAGGCGTGTTAAAAATAAAAAACAACTCTAAAGCCTTGGTGGCCAGGCAGTCAGCACAGGATGCTCTGTCAAATCCCAGCCTAGGGAAAGTGCAGACAAGCAAAGTGCCACTTACCCTGCAACACCCTCTCTCTTTCCCTCTATGCCCAAATCCTAGCTGGGAGAAGTGAGCTACTGCAATACAACCCAGATACAAAAGCAGGAGTAAACACAGAGTAGCATACGAAGAAAAAGCAGCAATATATTCTATCTAAATTAGGACTGACTTGCTAGCAGAGGAACATTATTCCAACAAAATTCACCTGGTGGTGGCTACAGTGAAAAAAAGTTATGCTCAATACTGCAAAGTTATGTATCAATTATTTATTATATTTTACTCTGCAAAATCATAACCAGAGCCAAAAAAAAAAAAAAAAAAACACATGTCTAGCAAGTCATGTTCCATTTTACTGCTCTATTTTTTACCCCCTCTAGCATAAATCTCAGTAACAAATTCCACCTCAGCATCACCGCACCAGTGAGACAAGGTGGATGGAGGCCATGCAGGTAGGTAACTAGATAAAGCTGCTACATGAGCCTGTCCTATCATGTGTGATAAATCTTATCAGATATAACGAAGTCAGCGAGCACGATTCAGCAGACACATGGCATTTTGCAGACCACGCATAGCTATATGCTAGTACCTATGGATATGTAGGCAGCCAAGCTTGCGCTACGAGCCACGAAGACTAGGGGCAGAAGCAATTCAGGCCACCCTGCACAGCTGCTCAAAGCCTGTAGCTATCAGATCACCCTCATCTGCAACCTGTTCAGAGGGCTCCCCAATAACTCATTGGTGATTGGGTCTCAAATCAGAATGTAAATCTCAGCCTAGATAAAATGTCCTTCTACTCATTTAGAGTATTTAGTATTTAAATAGCATCTGACATACCTACCATGTCCTGTCCATCTCTGGTAGTGTTGTTATTTGTGGGGGATATCACTACCCTGAGAATGCAGCGCGCACATTTTCCATCTGCAGGGGTAGCACCTGGCAGTTGGGTGAAGTGGCCCAGACAGGAGTTGTGCTGTACTATTTTCCTAGTATTTGCCCCTTTGTATTCTGTCTGACTTTATTTTATACAGTATGTATTAAATGGAATCATAAGGGAGCAAAAAAGCATCTGGCCAAGAAATTGCATGCTCTGATAATTTAAATACAGCAGTAAAATTTAGAAGGAAATAAATCAGAAACCAAAGTGATTAAAAATTAAAAGGAATTAAAGAGAATGATTAACATAGAAAGTGAAAAATAATTTGCAGCACTTCACTGGTGGGGGGCGGGGGGGAAGCTCTTCAGAAAGCTGCACTGTGCCTCTATGGAAACACAGGGGAGTGGAAAAAGCCTGCTACTAAAACACATCATTGTATGTCCTTAGCAGGGATTTATATGAACCATCCAGACACTCCGCAACAGAGGAACAATTTCCATGCCAGAAACGTCCAACTCCGGACTCCCCAGTAAAGAGAGACCTTCTGGAGCAAGTCCAGCAAAAGGCCACTAAGCTGACTTAGCAAACTGAAACACAGGAAGCTCCACGTGAACGTGAGAAAAAGCTTCTCTCCTGCGAGGGTGATGGAGCACCGAAACAGGCTACCCAGATAGGTTGCAGGGTCTCCATTCTTGGAGAAATTCAAAAAACATCTGGAGAGGGTCATGGGCAATAAGCTGTAGGTGACCCAGCCTGAGCAGCAGGCTGGACCAGAAGATCTCCAGGGGTCTCTGCCAAACTCAAACATGCTATGACTGCATAGTGTGTGACAAACAGAGAACATGAACTTTTTGCAGATGATTTTTTTTTCCTTTTACTTACTCCTGAGCAAACACAACCAACCTGTCTTAAAAGGATTTTAATGAGCAATGAGTTACAGAAGTTGAAAACTTTTTCCAAAGTTTTAAACCAATGCACCACAGTTCTTGAGGGAGAAGGTAAGAGGCTGCAAAAGCCATAGTTGGGAAACATGCTTAGTTCCTCCTCTTACTGCATCTCCAAAATCAGTACCTGCTCTTAGAGAAGCCACGAGGCTTCTGTGTTCCTTCTCCATCAGCCCAAGGCGCAGGAGACGCAATGGCTACGCCAAGCAGCAAAGGTGCTGCCACCTGCACAGGAATTCAGGAGAGAAAACACAGACCTGCACATGCTGCCAAAGCTAACTGAAATCCATGCAAAAGCATTTATTACACCAACCAATCTTTAGCACAGAGCCCAAACGATTCACATCTATCTAAGATACCAAAGGCCAAACTGCAAATTAATAATCCTAAATAATCCTCACTGATTTATGAGGCAAAGATTTTTTTTATTCAGGCCTCTGAAGGAGACTGGAAAAAAAATCAAAAACAAACTAAAACTTTGTAGAAAGTGGATCCTTTCCTTTTAAAAGGTAAAGGCTTCATGTGCAGATCAATAAATAACAGGATGAGGAAAATGTATGGGATGTGATGCTCCATTAGGAAATATCACATCTGTTACTCATATTTTAATATCTTCACTGTCACCCCAAATTGCACATGCCATGTGCAATTAAGAGAAAATTGCAAGGCAATTTTTTTTAATAAGTTATTGTCAGCAAGCACAAAGCACTGAGCCAAATGCAAAACACTAAATCAATTTAGCAACAGTTTTTTAAAAAAGTTTCGATTAATCCTTCGTACATTGCTATGCCTTTATAATGTGTTATTAAATGCACCCTCTGCTTTTAGGCTCTCTGCTTTTATTTGTAATAATGCAATTATTTGTAATAAATCCAATCACAGTTGTTCTTATACTTCAATATAGAATTCATAAAGCAAGTTGAATACTACTTTCCACACAAATAGGCTGAACAGCCTTGTGAAATACTCAGCATTGTTTCCTTTAAAGGCACCACCAGCATTTGGCAGCGAGATTAGTCCTACCTTGAGACAGGTGCATCAGCAGGAGTTCACGGACTACCAGTTCCTCACATGTGTGCCACGTGTGCCAAGCCGCTATGTTAAAAACTGGACTTAAAATCAGACAGCAAGGGGCACAGACAACTTGGTAGACAACCAGAGTCTCACTGCATGTAAGCATCGCAATTTTATTACAAGCTGAATATAATTATTAGTTTTCCCCAGCTGAATATGTTCTATGAGAAGGCCTTCTCTAATAGGCTTCATCTATACAAGCTGATTAAATATTAACAAAAAAAAAAAAAAAAAAAAAACACGTTCTCAAGTAGTGGAAACTTCATTATCTATAACCCTTTTCATCAGCGCTGTTATCCTCCTCAGCAGTAATAACTGGAGGATCGTCCATATAGACAGCCTGCTACCCACACCTGTATCAAAGGATGCCTTAACAGGATCTCTGCGGGATGCCCTGTGCCATCTGGCTTCACTGTCAGAGAATGCTCCTAGAAATATTAAATTTACAAGTAGAAATGTATCCTCACAGATTGATGCTATAAACAAGTCCCAAAACGTAGAGTAGATGCCTATGTAATTCTCAAAAACAAACAAACAAAAAAACAAACAAGACAACCCAAAAATAGCTGAACTTTCAACCTGTAACAAAAAGGGTTCCTTCTGGTTAGAAATGAATAAAGATGGGATTGCTATATTTTTTTCCATTGGACTAAAACATAGATCCAAACTCAAAATGCCAGAAGTTAATAAAAGTCTTCCAGTAATGGTACATGCCAATCGTAATGTAAATGCAATTCTCAACCGACCAGTTTGTTTCAAGTTCCTGGCGTGATGTATCAGTGTGACTTGTCTTCCCTCTTGCAATCATCCATAATATAATAAAATGACTACACTCTTTCTGCCAATTATTTGAGTAGGGAGTTTAGACTATTTTTTTCTCTTTAAGCTCATCTGTTTTTGCAGCCTCAATATTTAAAGAATTTCAACTAAGAAGAAAATTTTGTTTCTTCCATCTCCACATTAGCTCTATTCATCATGAAATAGAGAGAGAAAAAATGAGCATGTGTATTACACATATTAATGAAATTCACATCAGGTGTTTTGTGTATGTATACACAGAAGAGCTGACATGAGTTTCTATAACGCACCTGCAGATCAAACTTAGCAGTACTGCAAGTTGGTATGATACAGTGCATGCAGACAGAAAGATCTAATTAGGTTTTTCATAACTATGCTCTCATTTAAGTACTTGAATAAAGCAGCCAAATCCCCAGAAGTGCTCAGCACTAAGTGGATTGCATTCTTTTCTGGCACAGCTGGATGCTGAGAACCATCAGACAAAGCAAAGGGTGATCACTTTTACCGTCTGCTGAAACAACAACTGGCTCAACAGTGAATAATAATTTTTTTTTTTTTTTTTTTAAATTATAAACGCTGGCGTAACCGCAGGCTAGCGTGGCTTCCTTTCAGGACAGTGGCAATGTTTGGCACAGGACTTCAGCACTGTAGTATGCAGCTGCTGCTGCAGAAAGCTGCAGAGCTCTGTAGTTCCAGGGGGAACTCCGAATTTCATAGACACAAAAATGTAATTCCTCTTTCCCAAACAGTTCGATGCCTGCACATATATATGCAAAACCTGGAACTGAGAAGGGCATCGAGTCTCTGGAAATTCTTGTGCCAACAAGAAATATCCTAAGGCTACTCTTCTGAATAAACCATTTCCTCAATGATAAAACTGTTCTGCGAAGAAAAGGAGAGGGAATGAAGACAGATGTTTGTCAACAACACTACTACCAAGTTGGGGACCAACTCCAGCTCTGTCCCTTCTTCTCAGATGAGCCACAGCTTCACATCAATCCAGCAAGTCATCTCCTCACTCTCAGCTCCCTGAGATACTATGAATGTTAATATGAAATTCTGAATATCTCTGCAGCTTTCTGGAACAGGAAGCAGGGCACAGACATGCTCATTTGGCTCCAGCTCCACAGGGCCTACCTTGAGCAGGAGGGGTTTACTTCGATGGTCCAAGCCAACTCTTGCACATGGTAGACATGCCTACCTGGTCTCCTCGGAACCTCAGCCACCAGCAGGCCACCCCAACGCACAAGCAGAGCTCCACCAAACAGAGCTCCCCATGCAGAGTCTGCTGCTTTAAGTCGCCTCCCCAGTAGCCAGGTGAAGCAGGGAAGAGAGGGGAGGACAACATCCATGCTTAGCAAAGCCCTCCATCCCGGAATTGGGCCAGCATGAAGCAGATAGATACACTCTGAATTATATTTTCCAGTTTTAGAGTTAGTTGCCATTTCTCTAATTTCGGAATTCTTGATCTTGGTTCACTTCCATACCCTGTTTTTGAAGATCTACAGTAACAAAAACAGCAATTAAACAGAAAAAAGGCGACAAATGTGAAAGACTTCCAACAGCAAACGGACTTGGGCAGAAGACATCAGGGTTTAGAGCCTAACTCAGCAGCTCAGCTCCTCCCTTGCGAAGGGGGCAGAAGGTGCACGCGACGGGGCACGTCTAAGCCACCTTCTGCAGAAGGCTCTGCCGCCTGGCTCACCACAAGGCCCTGCAGAGCATCAGACGCGTAGGCCCAGCAGAGTGGTGGGAACTCATCAAGCCTGCAGCGGCACTGACCTGAGAAGTCACACGAGGGGCTGGCTGCTAGGCAGCTCCCTAGGCAGGGAGGGCAGAACAGGGCTGACGACCACCTCTGCTCTGCATTCAACATCATTTCACATCTGGAGGAAGGAAATCACTGGTGGGTAACTCAGAAGACATCAAGAAAGCAGGCAGGAGTTTTTTTCCTTCTTCCCTTCTAAGTTTGAGCAAGTTACACCATTTCACAGTAGCTACGCAACAAATCCACGCTCAGGGCTGCCCTACTGTGTTGAGCATACTTTAAGCTTACCTACTTCAGAACAACCTGCAACACGTTGCTTGTCTGAGGGCTCACTAAATTACAGGTAAGCAAGAGCTGAATTTCAGAAGCCACAGCCTGCAGCAGGGATAGATGCCAACTAATAAAGAAATTATTAACATATGTGGTCCTGTTCTCTCAACACAGCACAAAGCTGCTAAAGTTACAGGATTAAAATGGAAAAAGGCAGATGGCATTTAGCAAAAAATAAAAGAAAATCATCGTACAGGTTTTGTTGAAAAGAAACAGCAGCCTACGTTTGCTTATTTCTTGTTTATCAACAAATTATGTTCTGTTCTTTGCAAACAAAGAACTTGTAGTCAAAATACAAGCTAATAAGTGAGGAAATAAATACTAAAACTAGGTTTGTTAAAAAGCAGTCTGCATCTTACAGATTTTGCATGCTTTTCCCTGGAAATGGGGAATATTTTCCTACATGCTAAAAGAAGTGATAGCTGAGGCTTGTAACCAAGCAATGTTCTTTTTCTAGTCTCCTTGGAATAAAACCAGCACCTTTTAAAGATTTTTAAGCAAAGCACTTCTCTTACCCTCTTCCCTTAAATACAGATGAGTACGAAGAATAGACAAGAGCCCAGTAGTTAAGGAACAGAGAAGACAAAGTTTTCAAGTCACAGTTTTATTTAACTCATTCCAAAATCTTGAAACTGAGAAGTGATCATTGCACATTCTTAGAGAAAATGAGGAGAAAAAAAAAAAAAAAAAAAAAAAAAAAAGGTTTGTTTGGTTTGGTTTGTTTTTTTTTTTTTTTTTTTTTTTTTTTTTTTTTTGTTTTGTTTTGTTTTTTCCCTGAAAGAACACCTTCTACAATCCCAAGTGTCCTAAGGCTGAAAACCTGTTTCCTATCAATAGACTATTCACACCATAATTAAGCTTGCAAGCATGAAAAAAATGTCTGCCTTGAAATACAGGAAAGTAGATAACTTTGCTGTAAGTTTCTCCTGTTCACTTTTACCAGTATCATTCAGTTTCTAATGCAAACCAGATGATAATGGCACAATTTTGGATAATACAAAAGAGTCAGTTGTGTGCTTTTCCTCATCTGTTTTGTGCCAAAATTACCAATGAGCAGAAAATACTAATTTCACTCCATTTTTTTCCACTTTTACACTGCAGCTAATCATCTGCTGCAGATCACACACAATTTTCATGACCGAAAACAAGCAAGATTTAAACTGCTGCCAAAATCCTCTTCTCTAGTGCTAGGAAACGCACATTGTTATCTTTGTGCATAATCCTGAAAGCCACAATACAAGCTCCCATTTCAAAAGAGCATTTTATGCTAGTGATACACACCTCGGAAATCTGTACTTTTGCTTGAGAAGCTACATCAGTTCATAATTGACCTATGGTAAAATAAAATTGGCCCCTTTAAAAAATATATATACGTATATTTTAGTTCCAATTAGAAGCTATTTCACTTTTTCCTCTAGCAGACAGAATTACTCTTTTCTATGTAAAAATAATTGTTTAAAATAATAAAATATGTGAACTCAGATCATCCAAAACTCCATCCACAATTCCTTCGTTTCCTGACACATCATGGATTACAAGTACAAATATTAGTACTTATTATGTGACAGTAAAACTTCACAGCTGAAGATGAAAAGCACAAAATTGTTGTGTAATAACTGAGGAACACCTACACGCTTCAGAGTAACATTGTAAATGAAATACTTGCAATAACCCCAACAGAATCTGTGAAAATAACTCTGTGTTTAAGTATTTCAGAGTGAGGTTAAAAGTACTCAGAACCCCTATAACCATGCATAAATATATAAAAATGAACTCTTCTCTCACTTCATACAAGATCCAAAATAGATCTTTCTCTCTCCCTCTCTCACATAGTTGATCGCATTGTATTATGAAGCATCTCTGACATTCATCATTACTTGAAATCACTGATAAGTGTCTTAGTCCCCAAATAGCCATTTGGGTGGACGACTTCCAGAACACAAATGCTCTTCCCAGCTCTTAGCTTTACCAGAAGCTGCCTCTTGCCCTAATGCAACACTGCTGTTTTTAGAATATCACTACAATGTAAAACTCTGCAGGAAAAAAAAAAAAAAAAAAATACAAAACTTGTTCAAAGTAGGCCAGTTGCCTGACCTGGGTAACGCCACAAGCTTACAAACAGGTTTTGTTGCTGCAGTTAAGGCAGGAAAGAAACGAGAGGACAGGATTAGGAACACCCATAAGCAGGCATTACCACCAAAAGAAGCATCTCAGTCGTAATCAAGAGATAGTTACAATTGCCAGCAATTTGTTCAGGTACATTTTTGTTTGTTTGTATTTTATGGACTTTTGTTTTTTTTTTTTTTTAATATCCAAGTCTGCTTTTGGTCACTCCACTTATTTTTCCCATTCTCTCCAGGAGTAGCCACCTAGAAAACTCTCCCCTGAAACAGGGGAACAAAAATCTAGCACTGAAACTTGGGGCCAGCAACAGCAGAAGGAGAGGAAGTTTAGGTGAGAGCACAACCCACCGTGGTCCTTTCCCGTTATGAACAAAGACGAGTTTGCTCCAAGCACCAGAGAAGGGGGTAACTCCACAGCCTGGAAGAGAAGCCACATCTAGGAAAGGGCACCAGGACTTTGCGGCATGAGGCTGAACATGTCCCTTGCTCCCGTCTCTCACGCGTGCAGTGGCCGTAGCTCCCACGCACCCGCGCAGCACCGTCTCTTGGAGCAGCCCCGCTTGCTCACCGCTTGTTGATGGGGCATGTGAAGCTCTGGTGGCCAGAGCCAAGTTTTGTAAGTCCATCAGCAGAACGCGGCACTGCCATTGGCAGTTTCAGCACAGAAAGGAAAGATAAAGAACTGAACTGCAGCCCCAGAAACCCAGCATCAGTGCAGAATTGATACAACCGAAGAAACTTACACTTAAGGTCACAGCTAGTTCCCATCACAGAGATATTTAACAGAAACTTTAAAAGTCCTGTTCTTCCACCATACACCTTCCCCCCAGCCCGCTCGGGAACAACAGGTAACATTTACCCAGGCGTATCACTTGGCATAGCCCCTCGAGAACAAACACAATTCATCTTATTCTCCCTTTCATTTCAAATTTTTAGACTTCACATTCAAGGATATCTTTATTTTATCTCCCCTACAGATCTGATTAACAGATGCAAACCTTTTAGCTCTCAGTTACACAGTAAATTTTGACTGCTTCATGAAGCTGATTAATTCTGTCATATCCCTGTCTGCAGATAGCATAAAATGCACGTTCAGTGCAGAACCAATTATCCTTGATCGATGAAGAAGGCTTTTTATTTTTATTGATACTCCTACCTAAGTCCTCTTAGCTACAGTCTCTTTACTACAGGAGCTGTGAAAAGTGAATTGCAAAACAACTGTATCAAAGTTCTCAAGATATTATTAGTCCTCAGTTACTTCTATATAGGCTATTTAGGACCAGCAGTGAAAGTTCTCAAGAACTGGAAGTTTCTAAAGTTTGGATGCCCCAGAAAAGGTGCTAGAAATATTGTCTGAAAACAAACAGCTTTCCCAGGCCCAACAAACGCATATTCTGTGATAATAGCCAATAAGGGACACGCATCCCAGAAAAACTAAAGGGAAACAGGGCATTACTGAAAATAGAGAGGAAAATTTAAATGTTTGTCCAAAATATTAATTTTGGACAAAAGATTAAATTTGGACAGTATTAGGATAGCCTGGAGATATAATTTTGGTTCTCTAAAGCTTGTTTCCAGAAGGGCTGGAAACATCACTTTTGACCAACTAATGCGCATTGTGCCATGTCTATGGCATGGCATTGCACTCTAGAAACACAAACATCCTTAAGTTGTTTGGCAAGCAGAATACATTTTCTTTTGCTACCAGACATTGAATGCCAAAAAGATGCTACACAGCCAAGACAAACAGCATGAATTTTTAAAATCTAGTAATGCCATCAAGAGCATAACAATCTAAAAGTACCACTGATGATAAAAATCACGTGCAAAAGCCCAAGCAGATATACTTCCAGGTAGTCCTTTTTAAAAAGCAAACACAAACAAAAAAGTGCTGCTCTTCATGCAAAAAACAAATTCCCCATCTTATTTTTTAAATGTGCCTCTGTCTGGGGAAATAGAATTTTCAAATACACAGAAGTTTGTGATTGCACACTACCATCCTGCTGGGAACCATTAGTGGTATAAAGAGTAAAGTTACTCAATTATCTGTAAGTCACTTTCCAAACTGTTGCCTTCAGTCAAGAAGGTGATTAATGGAGTCCAGCAATGACACAGATTACTCCCTGCCCGTGCAAGCTCTTTGATTTTAGTGCACTTAAGCTACTGAAGTAAACAAACCCATTTGGCTGCTCAACTAGCTCTTTGTCTCATTAAAAATTATTTGACTAGGCTAGTGCTAAGAGTGCCTTGCATGTGTCCCCAGATTCAATTGCATATTCTGTAATCACAGCAGCACTACATCTGCAAAAAAGTTCTGGTGACAGAAAATGGTCAATCTATCATGAGGGACTTTCATATGTAATGAAATTAATATTTTCTAATCACCACCACAGTTTGGCAAATATGATTCAGAGAGGCTGACAATATCACAGTCACCAGACAAACATTTCTGCAAGCATTTGCAAATTTAATGTTAAAAAACAAACCAGCACTCTCCCTCCTACTAGCTTACCCACAAGTACGCAGCTCCAGCAGCCTCAGAGCTGCGTGATGATGAGGGTGAACTAATGGAATTATCAAGGCTGAAGAATTTTGCAGCTTCATATGAACACCAGGAGCCCCATAATGGTTTGTTGTCTTTACTGAAATTTCTTCTACACTTTAAACTTTGAAATAGCCAACTGAGAAAATATTCCATACTTCAAACGCCACAGCAAGACTGCAACACGTTTCCCGTGTACCCCCTCGCATGAGCGCTGCCTGCTGCTTTTCTTGTCAGGGAAAGCAGAAATGGGAATACAGAGGTCCTCCCGCATACCCACCCCACCGTAACCCAATAGAAAGTTTGTAAAACAAGCTCAAAAACAGCAAATCACCTCAAGTAGTGATGAGGGTTACTCTCCTCTGGCTCCATGGCATGATCAGTGCTTAGGTTAAAGGGGGAGTAGAGAGGAG
>VZSV01000127.1:1375202-1389326 GCA_013398735.1 Nothocercus julius | reverse complement strand
CATCTCATCCTGCGAACAGATTTACTTTGTAACAAAATGGCCAAAGGTTTGCTACTGCCTACATTTTTTCATGACATTAGACAGCAGATTCCTGTCAACACACTGATTTTTTACACTGCACTCTGAAATATGACAGACCTCACCATTTCCAAACTGAAAAAGTCACTAGGAAGTAACTGTACCCATCCGCAGATCTTTCCATATTGCAATCGCCTTTCTTTTCTACAAATTTACTCACTCCACCACCATAACACCCAAAGCAACTTGAAATCTTCCAAGGAAGATCATCAGCCATTTCCCCACATGCATAGTCCATGGGCAGCTTTGGTTCCAAGCAGGAAACAACAAAACTGAAATACAAGAAAACAATATTGACTTGCCAATGCACTACAAAGAGAGCCTACTTCTTTACAGTGGGCTTCCTTTCAGGTTTTATGTCCTACTTCCCACTCTATTAAAAAACTTCTTTGCTTTTTAATTTCCATTAAACTCCCCCTGTCCTTTCTTAGTTTCTTTGTTTAAAGCAGGATATTATTAGTCCTTCTGAGAAATGCTCTTTGATAAACAGACCAGCTCCCTCCTTGAACGATGCATTTAATTCACCTCGTTCACTTCCTCGCCCTGCAGCATTTTGCCATGGAGCACTTACTCTTTGGAAGGAGAGTTTCCTTCATAAATCAGATTTCAAGATCCAAAACAGTGTATTAATTGTTGCCATAAAAAATGAACTTTACTAGGCAATGAGGCAATAAATAGTGAAATTTTAAAATCCAAAGTGGGTTTTAATGGATCAGAGACTTGCATGTCATTTCCACCATGACTTTCTTATCTCACCTCAGCAAAATTGCTCTCAGTCGAGTGCAGAGGACAAGCTAAAGCAAACCTGCAGTGTTTTAGTCTTGCACCTGTCAGGCTGGAGCTTTCATGGATAAAAATCTTCTCCACTCTTCCACCTGGTCACAAAAGTTGAGCAATTTCATTGTTTTGATTAGGATTAGCAGAAAGATGATTAAGGGGATCTGACAGCATCAAGATAACATAAAAAGGTTTAAAAGTCAGTAAGTGCCAGTAACAATTTCTAGGTCTGATAGCTAAATAGTGCAACATTCTCTTCCTAACAATGCCAGAAAACAGCAGAAAACATGAGGCATCAGATAAAGAAAAAAACACCCTGCTGCTCTCCAATAACCACCTTGGCATTATAAAAGCAGAAAGACGTGCAATTTTCTGAAGACAGTCCAGGCATTAATAAGCGTACAAGAAAGAACAGTTTAAAGCAGAGCTTGCTTCCTCCTCTCCCCCCTACTTTTTGCGTTTTTATTAGTATTACTATGCTGCAAACAGAAAGCAAGCCTTGCCCCCGCGGCAGCGCTTACATTTGGTGCAGGCAAGGAGCTCTCCTGCCAGCCCGCGCTTTCAAACGCCTCTCACGCTGCTTGTCAGCCTGGCCGCGGGCACCGCGCCGTGCCGAGGGAGCCCTCTGCGCCCCTTGCCACGCAACTCAGCACATAACACCGCGATTTTTGCTCCCTCCTCACATCAAAAACAAACTCTGCCTAAAATCAGTGCTAACCCCACGCACACCATGGGAAGAACTCACTCCAGGGGAGCTCCAGCGCTGCATGGAAGTGGCCAGCAAAGGCAGGGCGTAACACTGGACAGCACTGGGGTAACGAGGCAGCCCCTGGCCAGAGCCGCTACCCCAGCTCGCCAAATAAATCTTGCACAAATGTTACATTTGAAGAGGACACGGCTTTTGCAAGCCTTAGATGCCTATCAGCACTTATTTTTTAAAAAGAGAGACTTAAGAAACCAAAGGCTTCCTGAAGTTTTATATTTTACATGCAATTTTTTATTGCGATATTTCTGTTGCAGCCCAGAAGATTTCTACAATGCCATCGGGACTACTTCTGGGTCCGAGCCACAGCAGGTCCTACGTGCTCCCCTCCCGTCGCCAAGTCCTCTGAAATCGGATATAACTGACCTATTTACCTCCCACAGAAGAAGCCCAAATGCCTTTACAAACTATTTGGCAGATGGCATATCCACAGTAATCTCATCCCCCGCCAGAGCATGGCAAAGGCCTTATACCAACTAGGGCTTCACAAGATGCTACAGCATGGAGTTCAGCTTTTCCCCAAATCCACCCTGCATTAGACAGTTCCCTAGAAGGCTCTTACTGCCTCCCTGCAAGTGAAGAGCTTGAAACCTGAGTGAATAAATAAATAAAACTCACTCAGAAAAGAAAACAGATCTGCAGAATTTAGGCATGAATAAGGACTCAAGAGCCTTGTGGCAGCCTACCCTATTACAGGTTAATTTAATTGGGCAAAAGTCTACTTTTATTCCTGAAACCACTTATTTAGCAGTCCTCCAAAAGCAAAAATTCAAAACTTGCCTAAGCCATCAAAACAGTCACCTTTGTTAAGCAGTACCATTTCAGAGTTTTTCCCCTCCTTTTCCGAAACCCCAAGAGCCTCTAGTGTTACAGAATTATTTCCAAGCCCAGCATTAACTCAGTGTGGTTAAGAAATTCATAGGGCTTCTGCAATGACTCTGTGAACAAATTGCACCCCTGCTCTTTCCCCATCACCCTAGTCCTATTTTGTCACCTCTTGCACATTTGCAAATAGGTTGCTCTCTACTGTAGCAGTGCACTGTACACCTAATAATCTGAATTCTTCATGGCAGTGATAGCTTGACTCTTAAAAGTCAATTACTGAAAATATTAGACATCATTTAAACTAGGGATGGCAGAAAAAGCTAATCCCCCTAAGCAGTCGTTAAAATTCTTGCAACCATTAAGTATGATGAATTTAAAAAAACCCTATGCTTTACAAAAAAAAAAAAAGGCAGTGAAGCACAGAATCACATTTTTTAAAGCCAGAAACTTAAATCTGAAAGTCTCTTTAGTAACCATTTCTATAAAGATGAAGATACTCTCATTTTTAGCATTCAAACTGAGTAACATATAGTTAAATGGTAACAGAAAAAGGAAACACTTATTTTTTCTAGATACTGTTCCTCTAAGAGTATTTATATATATATATATATATATATATATATATATATGCGCACACACGTTTGATCTCTGCTGTCTCTCTCATCTCCTTCCACCCTTAGAGGCATCTGCATCTCTTCTTCAGTCCATTATACACAGAACCAAAAAAGTCAAGGCGCCTTTCCCCATACAGCTAAGCGTGCTCTATTTGCAGGCCCACAAACATCCAAATGTTACATTTTGCCCCAAGCGTCACCATCCTTAACTCATAGAGCAACGTCCTTCCTGGAACCTACAGGATGCGACTCCACGGGACCCTATTGCATGTTTGATGCCACATAAAGAACAGGAATAATGGTAAGACAGCCTGGCATAAAAACAGAAGAAGCTTAAAATAAATGTGTTCTGACTTGTTTCAGTGATGAAGGGTGCTGAATGTTACCGAGTGCTTGTGACCACCAGCAGTATCATGTCCAGGATACGAGGCTAATTTTAGAGGGTTGGATGAGTGCCACTATAGGATATGCTATTTTTACCCAGTTCTAACGTGCCTGCCCAGTGGCACAGTGCCACTTTCAAAGCGTAAGGTAATTAAAGTCTCCAGTTACGGCTTGGCTCTAAACCGCAAGTGGCCCCAAAGCCCTTGCGCAAAACTCTTCTCCATACTTCGATTATCTTTAATTAATAGAAGCTTAGGAACAAACCCAAAGCAAGTACCTGGAAATAGTACATTTAGAAGAGGTCAGTGTTTTACACATATTACAGCAAATTTCAGTTCAACGTACAGAAAAATCAGACGGTAGTTTCCAGTCTCTAGATGGACCTCTCCCAGTCATCTATAGTATAACTACAATTACCTCTTTCTTACTGAGAAAATAAAGCCAAAAACGTAATGGATGAACATAGTAATGAACATACTATTGCGTTCCATACAAAAACACAGACGTTGGGAACTGCTAGTCATGCAAGTTCAAATTCAGACTGACCCATAATTTGCTGAGTAAAATGAGCAATCCAGTTTTAAGTAAGAGTTCATACTACAGAGCTGCTCTCCTGCTTTCCCAGGGAGACATTTCTAACCACAGTGCAGAGTCAACAGGTTTGGAAGGAGCCTTAATAACAAGAGATTTCTACCCCTCTGCTCCTCTGTGCTACCCCTACCTGACATTTCAATAGGCATATGGACACCATACTGGGGGTTGTCCCTCATGACAAGTTTTAATTTTTTTTTTTTTTAAGTACAAGGGTTTTAACATGACCACAATATTTGGCACACAGTCTGAAGTCAATGAGCAGGCACAAAAGCTCCTGTGAAGATAACCCCAATAGTTAGGTGGAAACACCACCCAGAAACAGTTACAGGAAACACACACACACACACACACACACACACACACACAAAAGGAAAATTCTTTATTCAATTAAAGGCCACCTTTTCCATTCTAAAACTTCAGATCTGTTTTCACAGGTTTTCTCAGGTAGACTTAATTAAACCCAACTTTTTCAAAAGAGCAATTAATGGATGTGACAAGGCAGCACTTAGCCCTGGAGGAGCCACTGACATTTGCTCACAGCAGAGACTGGTCCTTAATTGCTCCCATCGTCTTAAGCCTTATAATGATACTTTTGACACAGCCTCACAAGCTGCTGTGACCTACTGCTTGCAGACAGAGATGTCCGTGCTATGCTAAGTTAATAAAATTGCCTTTGGAAGATTTTCAAGCAGTTACTTGGAAGACATGGGGAGAGGAAAGGAAGGTTTGGATATGTTGATACTGGAACAACAAAAGCTTTACCAAAATTCTGTTGTCTTCAAGTATACTCTGCATGACAGGTAGTCTAAGCAAGCATGGTTCTGTTCTTTATTGGCCACAATTAATGGCAGTCGGTAGGGAGGCCCTTGTGCTATCGCAGCCTACTTGAACCGGTCCCCACAGCAAAATGAGCAGAGTCGCTTCAAAGCTCTTCTCATCACGAGTCCTCAGATGACCAAGCTGGCTTCTCGAGCACTTCAGGAAAAAATTTCACACACACACACACCCCCTCGAAACAGAAGGTGTAGTAGTAGCAGTCTGGCCCTGTTTTTAAAGCAACTATACAGAGCTGCAGATCTCTCCAAGAGTTAACAGACTATTTTGCACTGAATTCTCAAACCCAATACACTAATCCAAAGCTAACCCATGAACTAAAACACACATTGAATGTGCATTTTATAACTGCAAAAACAACAACAACAAAAAACTTATTTGCCTTCATAACATATGCATAGTATCAAGCAGTTCATACAATCACTTAAGTTGTACTGCGAAGCATGTAATACACTGAAAAAACACAAACCAAGTAAATAAAGCAAAGAGAAAGTCGGTACCTGGAGAAGAGCAGAAAACCCTGCAGATCCACTGACCTTCAACATCCAAATGAGAACAGCATTCACCTTCAAAGCTGGCAAAACGAGTCCAATTATCGTGACCCAGTTTTCCATATTGAGATTCCATTTGTGTAGCTTGTATTATACGGTAACTCCTTCTGCATGCCCATCATTTGCATAAGTGACATCGCCATCAAGGCTTGCACAGGTACACACGTGTGGGAAACCCTCTGTCAAGTATTTCATTAGCTAATTGCATACTTCGGAGAGCTTTCCAAGGACAGAACTGGAGCAGCGAAGCAGCAGACCTTCCTCCTCAAACTCAAATGAAAAGGAGCCCAAGCCCATGAACCACCAAGTCCATATCCAATCTACTGGCACCCACCGGGTCCGCAGCGTCCTACAACAGCGTCCTTGACAGGTAACTCAGAA
Source organism: Nothocercus julius (assembly GCA_013398735.1). Classification (NCBI taxonomy): domain Eukaryota; kingdom Metazoa; phylum Chordata; class Aves; order Tinamiformes; family Tinamidae; genus Nothocercus; species Nothocercus julius. The sequence goes on along the minus strand of VZSV01000127.1, from coordinate 1,383,525 downwards.
CGGGAGCTGCAAACTCCACCAGCACTGCCATTCGTACGTTTTTGTTTACATGCACAAAAGCATCACCCCGAATAGCTGCAGAATCATTTCTTTATTAGCATATGAACACACACAAAACCTTTCTTGCAAAAGATTTATGAAATAAGAGTATTTCTTGCAAGCTGCAACAATACACAGGAATGCTCTGGCCCCTTTTACATTAGGCACTGTCCTGTATATAGCAGAACTAGCAGAATTAAGTCAATTCCTAAGCAACAAAGCAAGGGCTATTCATATATTCTTGCCTCACGATCTGCTTTACACAAAGCAGAATGGAACTCCATAGAGCACCCAAAAAAAAAAAAAAAAAAAAAAAAAAAAAAAAACATTAACTAGAAACACAACTATACTAAATTTTACCTACCAGACCACTTCAAATTTGCTTAGACCATGAACCAGTGTCAAGCTTCAATATTCTCCCCTCCTGCCCCAAACATTACACAAGCTTAGCACCATTGATACAGCACTCTATAAAAGCAACACAGTACTACAGATGGGCTCAGATAACGTATTAGGTTCTGTCGACCACACTGAAAATATAGCGGCAAACCTGAGGGAGCAGAAGAGGAAGCAGTCGGAAAGACTTTGCAGTCAGCATGTAATAACTGAACCTAAACCATAGGTAGACTTAATCAAAATCTACACAAAGAACGTATCATAATCACTAAGGTAAAATTTAAAGAGAATCATTTGAACTTACAAAATGCTCATTAGCTTTCAGAGAGGGGAGGAAAAAAAATAAAATTAAAACCTCAAACTTCTTCATGCACATGAGTACTAACCACTGCAGCCTAATTTGCTCGGCCATGTTTCTGCCCTCCCTCTGCTTATATAATTTCATAATTTACCAAAAGGCTCCAGTTCAAATTACATCTTCTGAATCCACCCAAATCACATCACATTTTCTGCTTGTAAAATATCTCTGTATAGCCATAGTTAAGGATTAATTTAAATTACGTTTGTTCTATTCATTTTTTTCACCTGCTGTCAAGCTAAGCTTGCTCCATCCTTCCCTGCAGCTCAGCTTGCTAGAATATAGTTTAAAAGTTTATGAATTTTAGATACTCCACATAATCAATATTTGATTCAGACATTTCTTTGCTCTTCAGAGGGATGAGCTCTTTTGAGCTTAAAAATATAACTATCAAAACCAGGGTTCTGATCTTTATTTCAGCTCACTTTGTCTTTCGGCATCGTCCTACGCGCTAGCCGCCAGACTAAGGATGACTAGTTCTGCCCTTTAGAAAGATTTGTCTATCCCTCCACAATTATTTTTTGTCTAGGAGGCTACAGCAGGAGTTTCACTACAAAAAGAACACAGACAATATGATCTAGCCAATACTTTCATAATACGAAAGAGGCTGCAATCATGTGTTTACAAATGTGTATGTACCAAGACACACACACACTGTGTATGAATATAAATACACATATATGAACTGGAAAATATGGTTAATTTTGACCACTCAGAATAAATCAGGAAACATCTACATTTGCTATTTGCAAACATTTATTTAAGAACTTGCAAAGGCCATATATACATTTTATAATTCACAGAAAGCTTATGAAATTTACATAGGTTTTCCTTTCAGGAGGAAGCAATGTTATGATCCAGTCATCTAACTAGCTGAATTTTGTTCGCAGATCCACCCCCACCCACCTATTCCTACATGCAAGTCATTACCCAAACGAGTTTTGCTCATCATAGAAAAACTTTACAGTTTATTGCATAGCACATTGCACAAGGTAGCAGAAATCTTACTGTTTAGATGGCTCTGCACAGAGTAACTCACCTGCTTCACTTTATGCCCTGAAATACTGTTGAACTCTCCAGCAATGATCATCACATACAAAGAAAAGTAGGAACACCACTGTGTGAATGGAGACTCTACCCACGGACAGCTTGAGACATAGGCTGGGATTAAAAGTATTTAACTTACAGCACGAAGGATGTTCAGGAAGAGACAGGTGTTTTTTCCCCCCAACACTGCTCAGTTCAGTTATCAGGTATCTATAGATACCCATAATTTCTTACAAGGTTTAAAACGCTCTCATCAAATAAGGGCAAAGGTAACTAAGGTCTCCAATGTTCCATAAAGCTGCATTTCCCACAACGCAGGAAGGCGGCAAGGGGAGACAAGCACCTTGCAAGAAGGGCACCAGATGTGCAGGTTTCAAACAGAAATCTCTGGATCCTCTGGATTTGTTTGTAATTGAATTCTCTAAATCTGACTTTAGGTCTAGATGAGTGAGTCTTCAGAAACGCCCACACGTGAGCGCCTGAGGACTGCGGTCTCACTACTTCCATCCATTTAAAAAGTTAATTCACAGGCCAGTTACCAAAATTTTGGTGTTCACACTGTTAGCAATTCAGAGCATACAGGAAATTATAATAAAACTATAGTTTTTTTGTTGTTGTTGTTGTTTTAAACCAAGGCTGATGAGGGCAGCAGTAAAAAAGGAAACTGCCTGACTTTAAAAGAACTTTTTGTGGGACAGAGAGAAGTTTCAGAGGTCAAAGTCAGATTTTTTTTCTGCCTGAAAGGAAACAACTACCTTTCAATGATTTGAGGAATTCTACATCTATAAAAATATCAAATACATACAGTTATGAACCAAGTCTGCTTTCTGTGAGTAAGCCACAGTAGATCAAAAAGGCAAGTGAACATACGGATTATTTCTTGCAAACAAACTGAGCTCCCCTTTTTGAAGTTCCACAGTTCTTCATTTTCTTTTGTATTAAAGCATTAGTGCTACATCTCTGCAGCAAATTGCAGCTCCTTTTTACCTTCTGAGGAAAATAAATAAAATTCATCAACTCTACAACTGATATTAAAGAAAGAGCTTGGTCAATAGTCATCTATAAGAGTAATATGTGTTTTCCAAGACGCAGATAGTCCACTGCAGGCTACGTGTTCATAGGGCTATTCAAGTACCCCTTTCCCTCAAGGTATTGTAAAAAAAAAACTTCATGATATCAAATTTGAGAGACGAGAGCAAAGACCCAAGACAAACTAAAAATTAAATGTTTACCTGTAGTTCAAGACTATTTTTCTCTCACACCCCAATCCAGATTTCTCTCTCTCACACATCTCTAGATCTGGAGGTAGGAACTGGTGCTTTTGACTAATCAAAGTGTCCAGAACAGTGATGCTGCTCTATACTTTAAGCTCCAACATTTAGAGTATCTAAGGATTGACAGACAAGCTCTGGTGGTCTGAGCTCCAGGTTTCAGACAGAAGATTACCCTGAATTTCTCCAATTCCAGCACTCTGAAGGGCAATGCAACAAAGCATTGCGTCTCAGGTACCTCAATCCACGAGCCTGAACTGCTGGTAAGTATGGCCATACAGCTCCAACTCAACCCAATCACGGCCCCCACTCTGGTGCCTTTAGACTCACAAAAAAGCACCACAACAAAAGGCTACACAAACACATTAACCCTCCAAGGCAAAATCTGCCAGAGCTCTTCTATCAGCCCGACATTTCATCACTGTTCAAAGGACTCATCAGAACTGGGGTCCACACAGAACCCTCCTCTGCCCTCCTTCCTCATATCACAATGTTCATCCCACACCCTCAGTGACACCGAGGTCACACAAAGCTTGCTTTATAAGAAGAGATAAAAACCTAAGTATATTATCAAGGGAGAGGCAGGACGTGTAGCATTGCAATGCTACAAATGGGAACAAGAGATGCTGATGTAGCTATAGGTGGTACTGGTAGGTTTAGCATCCCCTGTGGTTCGTGAGGCTGACTACTCCATCTCCTAACCCACCGCAGGGCTGCTGTGCCTTGAAGAACACTACGGAGAAAACTCTTTACTCCCGTTCAAAGCTGAAATCCCGTTTCTTATCTCATTACAATGCGAGTCCCATACTGACAGCACTAGGCAATAAGACATCATATGCTAATAACAATTTTCTGCACTTACTGTCTTCAGTCTGCCCTTAAACATTCATAGTAGCTACTTTAGAAATCACTACTTACGCCGCAAAAGAGAGAGAAGAAATCCATGTGTGGGAACAAGAGAGGACACATTAAAACTGTAATTTCTCACCCACTGTTTATGATAAAATTATCTTATAAAATAACCGTATAATTCTACTGTGAGTTCCAAATGAAAAAGCTGAACATGACATAACAGACAAGGACATCAGAGCAGAAAACAAATCAAGTAACTTGTGAGCTTAGCTGACATTTTGGGGAGGACCTGCCTCAAAGCCCACCACAGAAAACAGCAGTCACTGACTAGCGACAGAAATCCAGGCTCTCGTCAGAGCCTACAATTCTGACTCTTACTTAAGCGGAAAGACTATAACTTTGCCAGGCTTTGAGACTTTCAGGCAATGTACACAGGCTACCTCCCCACAACGGCGGAAGTCAAGAATTGCCTGAAAATTCTGACAATTCTTCAGACAAGTTCAACCCAGAGGGCTCCATCCCATGGGGCCTTTTCCCACACCAAAGCCGTTGCAGCAGCATTCCTGGGTCATGCTGCCTGCACAGCTCTCCGGGGGCTTCCATTGAAACCAGGCCACTGAAGTGCTCCAGGAGGAGGGGAAAAAAAAACAAACAAACAAACAAACAAACAGAAAAACTACCAAAAAAAAAACCCACACCCACAGGAAGAGTGCAGAGGAGAAAAACACGGGAATTTCCAAAGCGACTCCAAGCTGGAGAAAACACGGCATGGAACTACTACCTGAACCCACAACACAAATATTTGTCACATACCTGTCTAGAGAGCTCACCAGCACTAGAAACCATGATGCAGCAACAACCTTACCCCAGGCCATAGGAGCTGAGCGCAAAAATTCTTACAATGCCTCCTCTCTTTGACTACAGAGGCCTTGCAGCTACTACTTCTGGGCCCCAAAATCTTAGATAAAGGCAGTTCTAAGCAGAAAGTGCCTTCCAACAGTATGCAGATGGGTCCTCTAGACTTGCAGCTTGGAGAAGGAAGGAAGAGGATGAAGCAGCTGAATTTCATCACCTAACTTGTAACACGGTCAACCTGTGCAATTTGCAAAGCCTGAGAACACACTCCCAACAACACAGGGAGGGAAGACAGTGGTAGGCTGTGCTTCACTATTCTGGAAACTATTTCTATAAAGTCCTTATAAATCTGTAAAATAGAGCTAATGGTTGCATGTTGCTGTTGCTCTAGCAAGGATGTCAAAATCATCGAATTCTGAAAAATATTCCAAAGCTACACCACGTCCTTCAAGGGAAACAGCAGCAATTCCCATTACCCTGCTGCCGACGTAGATGTGTGACACTTACAGAGCCAAGTTAAACGCACAGCAACACATTGATAAAGTTTTCAATGCAGACTTCACGCCGATTCCCAAATGCTGCTACTGTCACTTGCAGAACATCAAGCTCTTCAAAGTTACTTGACTTTCTCTTATACACGGGGATGCAAGTGCAGATTTCTTCCTCCAGACTCTCCAGGATTCTTCAGAATATCACAGATTTTAACAACAGTTTTATTAACGTATTTATGCAAAAATAGCGAGAACAGGAATAAAGACTGATTTATAGAGCAGGCAGCCGCCTTGTTTCACAGGACCTCCCAGAAGGCACAAATCAGAAACAACTACATTAATAAATCCACTAAATTACTTTGGAATATACAGTTCTAGTAAAAAATCAAGACCAAAACACAAGTTATACTGCAGTTCAGGGGACATTAGCCTTTTAGTAATCTTTGCTAACTGCCTGATTAATGTGCTACAAAATGTGCTACATTTAGATGCAACCTGCTAAATTTCTTAAGCAATTGGAAACATTTGCAAAACAAACAAACTAAAAAACAAACCAGTCAACATTTTATGGGAGAAAAAAAAAAAAATCATTTTAACGGCAAAGCGTACCTAAACTGAAGGGTTCAAACTGTGAAATTCACCAGGTTTCTGTAAAAATAGATAGTAGGCTGCCACCTGTCTTCTAACAGTCACATCTGCAGTGCTGCAAGCTGGAAATGAGAACTAGCCTACAGTTCTCAGCAGTTGACAAAAAGCTAGATACATCTCAGAAAGGTCAATTTGAAAAATGTTTATAAAGTTTCCTAAAAAGTTTCATTCTTTGGACTCTGTTTCAATTAAAGAAAAATGTTATTAGAAAAGACCCAGTTTGCAACTTAAAATTGTTTTCAGTAAGAAATGTAGCACAAGTAAAAGAGGGTAAAAAGGATAATGAAGAGAAATAGGTTGATTAACAATAATTTGGGGATTGACAAGATCTCCACTTACACAGCTCCATAAAATGAAGTTACAGAAAATTGGACTTCCTCAGTGCTCCTCCTTCTAATTACAGCAGCAATCATGCAGATTTATTGCAGTAGCTAAAGCAACTTCAGAACATATATCCACTAAATACTAAGCTAATACCAACATTTTATAAGCCAGCTATTAAACCCACAGCTAAATTACACACCATTGCTGCCCAGAGCAAGCGGACGTGCGATGCTCACTGAGTATCAGATGCTGCTTCGTGCTAAATAACCCAGCCCGGGGCTACGCGCGCACGCACGCGATGAGCCGCACTCCACCCACGCGTCTCGCGGCGCAGAAATAACTCACTGCCAGCCCTCGGCGGTGCCGCCCGTGAAAGATGAGGGTGCCGGAAAGGGTCTGCTCCTGGTGCCCAAGGCGCTCGCCCATCCGCTGAGCTCCCTCCTGCAAAACTCCCGGCAGGCAAACTGCAGCGCGCAGGATGCCTGTGCTGCCACTCACGGCTTGCGGCGCACGGGTTATTCACCAAGAAGTCACAAACCTCGCTCAGCGGTAATCCTGTATTTCTATAATACCCATCACCAGGGGTTAAAACCCACAGGCTTTGCTAAGTAGCTAGCAGAACAACTCCTTTTCTCCTGAAAGCAACAGCAATGCATGCTCATCGCCCTCCATGCAGCAGAAACCATCCCTCAGCAATCCCGCTGCAACCGAAGTTTACGAGTGAGCACAAGGCACCCCGAGCACACTTAACTACTTGCACATGTTTTGAGGAAACTGCACAGGTTCAAGATTAAGAGAAATCCCATTAATGCCTTCAGTTCTTCAGGCAAAACAAAAAACTGCTCCAGCACAACTTAAAAGCAAGTGTTTACACTGCCTGGCTCAAAACTACCTCTTGAACTCAGAAAAGTGAGCTGCCACCCTCCAGAGCAAAGGCTTGGCTCGCAGCAAGGCTCTTGCAGCTGTGCAACATTAAAATCAGATAAAGCCATTAGCAAATGGGGTAAAATTAGATTATCATTACCTCCTGGAGGGGAAGGAGGGGAACAACATACACATTACAGATATCTAGCAAAAGCTTTCATGGGCTGAAGAGAGTACTTTAGGCCACGTCTTAGTCCTTCAGGCTAAGAGAATAGGGTTTCCTGGAGTATGCATCTTCAGGAAAACATATGAAACACATCAGCAGATCAAGAGTCTTGCTTAACATCCCAAAGACATCAGAACTGCTGGAATTAAAACTTGAGTGCAACTTCCATTGGGAAAAATCCTGCTTTGCAGAGCTCTAACTGGGCTACTCTCGCATAGAAGAAAAATTCAAATCAGGAGCTTCTAGGCAGTTTTCAGAAAACACGGTTTTCAAGCAAGCTATTTTAGTGTGGCTGGAGCATGCCCTTGCTATAACTTTAACACGATTTTTTTAGTTTCAGGATTTACGGCTGCTTTTCAGAGTTGGAATCTTGCAAATTCGGGCTGTAAACACAGTTCGGGTCTTCAGTGAAGCACAGCTCTGCACACACGCATAAGCCTTTCCCGCTAGTAGCACCGCTTGCTGGAGTAGCATACGCCACTGACAGTTCTGTCCCACCCCCGCCCCTCGCCAAGAAGCACACAGATTATCGCTGTGCAAATCCAATGTGCACGCTGAGCATCTGGATTGATGGCAGAAGCCGTAATAGCCACCCTTCATCCGGCGACTAATCCTGATGGAAATCGGAATTAATACCCCAGGCTGGGGTGCCTCCTCTGGTGCTTTTACAGAGTGCTGAGTCCAGCTCCACTGCCCCCAAAGGTGCCGGGAGACGCGTACACAGCAGAGCAAAGCCAGGGCAGGTGACGCAGTCAAACACGGCGACACTTGAAGTACACGGGCACTTGGCACCACAAGAACGCGCTGCGCAGCATCCCGCGGGAAGCCCCGAGTTGCCGGGACGTCTCTCCGCGCCACTTCTGGAGCCCCGCGGGGCGCCAGCTGCAGCGCGCGCACACGCGGAGGCTGCAGCGCGGTGTATCCCGAGGCGGCGGCGCCCGGCCCGAGCCCC
>VZSV01000127.1:1341510-1374207 GCA_013398735.1 Nothocercus julius | reverse complement strand
TTTTTTTTTTTTTTTTTTTTTTTTTTTTTTTTTTTTTGGCTTCCTTTTACTGCATGTGTCTAGCCCAGCCCGCAGCACGAACAGACTTTGCTCACTGTAGCAAGGTCTCCGGTTAGAGGAAAGAAGGCGCTCAGAGTTTCTTAAAAGCAAGCAAAAGCATGGAATTGGTCCACAGCCACAGCACAGTAATCACGTAAAATATACTTAGTTAAAACAGCCAGAATCAAAAGCTCCAGGCAAGCCAAAATGCCACAAAGCCAAACCCACCTGGAACATCCAACACAGGGAGACGGGTAACTTTGGCTACATTATGAAAGAAATGAGTTGGAGGAGGGAGGCCAATGAAAGTTCATAATTATCATTACAAATGAAAATTCTTGGATCTAGAAGAGTCTTAATGGCTTCTTGTTAGTCAAAAAAAAAAGGGGGGGGGGAGGGCAGGAATACTGAAGGCCGAACTCTGACTCCATTCCAGTCATGTAATCCTGCCAGCTAAGACTGCTTCCCTAATTGTAACAACGCAGTTTCATACCACTAAGACTTAGTGCAGGTTTTGTCACTCTCCTGTGAAATTCCCTTATCTCGAGAAAATAGTTGTGTAGAAAATCATCTGCCTGGTCTCGACATTGCCACCAAAGTAACTGCAGATGTGGGATGATTAATCTATGCAGTCTGTTAACTTGTTTGGAGTGTTTTCAAGACATGTCTGAGGACATCACCTAAATATCTTCATCTATTACAATAGCTTTAGATTTTTCTTTTATTTTTTTGAGATAGATATATATATTCACACAGATTGACATAAACTTTTTTTTTCTTAAAAACAAAGTACCAATATTTTAACAAGGAAAAGTTGGCACAGAATGTGCAAAACCCTCTCCCAGTTAAAGAAAAATCAAAATGTTAACAGCCAGACTTCAACTTTGTCCGTTGAAGAACAGGTACCTGTATAAGAACCAGGATAAAAAGACTTTTATAGCTATTAAATGATACTGAATTTTAATGTGCAGTAATCCTTATGAAAATCCTCAGAAATCATACTTTCTGTTTGTAATTCCCAGAGTTTTTAAGTCACGTGCTTCAGATTTCACCACCAGTCTCACGAAAAGAGCAGCACTGATGTCAATGATTAATTAGTTTTCATTAGACTTTGCTTTGAGAAGCCCAGCGGAAAACAGCTAAACAGATCCATGGAGCTGTTCCTTAAGAGTAGCCACGTGTGGCACCACGTAAGGCATGGGCAAGAGCAAAGCTGGAGGAGGTGCAGGAGTCAGACTTTCATCTTCCAGCACGGACCCTCCTCCTCCTCCTCTCGCGCACTCCGATTTTCTCTCACCGCATTCCCCAAAGCAGAGAGGTGGTGGGGCCAGGGCTGCGCACCCGGCTCTCGCCAGCCCCGGGGGGAAGCCAGGAGCCAGCTCCTCCCTGCCGTGCCACGATATAAAGCGAGGAAGACGGGGGGATGCGTTTCCATCCGCTCAAGCAGCGAAGCGTTGGGCTAAGGGCAGGCCTGGCTTCGCATTGCGCGTGCGGAGCACCTTGGGCAGCACGCCTGCCTTTTATCAGGTCAATAAACAACATCGGGTAGTAAAAGTCCAAAGTTCAAGTTAGGTTAAAGAAAAAAGAAAAGGAGAAAGAAGAGTTAGCTTCAATAAAACTGAGCCTTGAGCTGTGTCTCTATTGTAGGGGAAAAGGCTGGCTTGCTTTACAACAACAGGGTTCAAAGGCTTGTTTGCTGTTGCATTTTCCCTTTTTTTTTTTTTTTTTTCCCCCACTCCATTGAAAACATGAGTTGTTCAGCAGAGACATATGCAAGAAACTTTGAAATCCCACAGTTAATCTAATTTTTTCTTTTTTCCACCTCATCATCATCTGCTCAGGAGAAACCCTCCTGCTGACTAGAAACTTTTCAGAGCAGACCAGCAGGAGCATGGGACATGTAAACAAGCTCCCTTTTTATAACCAACTCATTTAAAAAAAAAAAAAAAAAAAAAAAAAAGTTTGTGCATTCCGGCATCTTAAATTCACCTTGTTTATGTGACTTGGCCAAGAGAGACAGAGACACACAGAGGAACTTACAGTCCCTTGCATTTAAAAAAAATATCTAGGGAGCTGTTGATCAGCTCGCCATCACTGTTGCTTCTTTCCTGCTGCAATGTAGGAAAATGTTTGGACTGCTAAGTCAGAGTCTACAACTTCTCAGTTTTCTTACCAACATTGAGAAAAGTCACCTTCCAAGGTGGGCTTGTCATGAATCTGCTTTACTTAAATATCAGGGACTTCTGATGTTGTTATAAACTGACAATCCAAAGGATTAAAATTGGTCCTTTGCAAATGGAGACATATACTGTTAAAAGACAGACAGACAAAATTGCTTAGCATGTACCCCAGGAATAGACAGAAGACACCTTCAGACTACTAATGGGCAAAAGAAACCATTGTGTTATTTGCTTTACATAACAGGGAAAGAAATGTCATACTTACAAACTCTCACCTGTTTTTTGGGGTTTTTTTTTTGTTGTCTCGCATTATGTGCTGCAGCTAAAGGTTACTCTGACTAGCATCTATACTATCTAGGGATTAGGAGCAGCAAGATGAGATTCGAAATTTTGAGAGCTAGATGTTCTCCTGACAGGTTTTTTATTTAGTGTTTGTGATCAAAAGAGAGAACAAAGCAGTATTTCTCGGGGTGTTTGAATGCCTAAGGCTCTTTATAAACAAAATAATATCATTTTATGAATGTTTAAGGTGATGTTTGCAACCCAACTCTATGATATAAAACAAGCTGCACTTGCATTTATAAACATGTTCTGTGAGCTCATTTTACTAATTGCCTCTCTCTTTTCATTAAAATCTCTGACAGATAAAGCAGTTAAAAATTGTTAGATAAACATTAAATAAGAACCACCTAATTTCAAGTCCCTAAAAGCTGATGATCAGATGTTTGGTGAAAATGATGAATTCTGGGGTACTGATCCCTGTGACCTGAAAAAGCCATCCATTTCCTGATTCACCTTCATAACACCTCTGGGAGGTGAGGGGACACAGAGTATTTTAGTTTTAATATCTTCAATCAAACACGTTGTGCGTGTATGTGTTTTTCTGTCTTTCGTTTCAGCCATTTTGTTGAACTTCCACCTTCCAAAGGAAGAGCAAGATGGGATGAGAACAAGGAGAGCCTTGGAGAAACCCAGTCCTAAAGTCTGAGAAATGGAAACATCAGTATCTCCAGTCTCTTAATTAGATTGGTAGAGCATTGGCCTAAAATAAGGAAAACCTGAGATGTGGTGGCCTTATTACATTTAAACCTAGGTTTGGGATTTTTTCATTTAATAAGTAATACAAATATCAGCACGTCTCTTCCTCCACTCTGGAGGACATTACATTCTGCTGCCTCTAGCCACACACAACCTCCCCCTATAGACTCTTACAATTAAATTTCAGCTTACCGCACACTAGCCCTGAGCCCCCTCCTCAAGCAGAGGAGGGTGGGAGGAGTGTGAATCACGAGTATCCGCTGTCCCCCTCTGTAACCAATACTGAGTGGGTCCCCGTGTCACCAGATCACCCACAGCATTACCAGGAAGTCTTCTGAAAATGCACCGAGTAACCCTATTTCTAGTATTACTTAGCATTTGGGCATTTGAGTTTGTGTCCTACTAATGTGAGCTCTTTCAGGGGAGTTTGTTTTTATTTGTATCCCTCTCCTTGCTTTCAATAGCCTGAAACGGTTGTAGTGATTGAAATAATTTTAGTCACAGGTATTTTCAAATGTTTTTACTGATTTTTTTGGTATTATGGTCATTAAAAGCTGCTCCATTAAAGCTATTTTGGATTGATTATTTATTGTTTTGGCTGAACACATGAGAAAACATAACAGCTTTTACTGAAGAAAGCAACACCTAGCCTGTGTAAGTTTCAGGAAGCCAGAATTTTTCCAAGACTAAACTTTCAGAAACTAAGCCGTATTCTAGAAGACATACTAGTGGGAAGGTCGTGTCCATAAGCAACCATAAGAGGTTGCTTTGTAGTTAGCTCAGATACATTGAGCTTTGGGTGTGTTGTTGGTTTTTTTTTTTTTTTTTTTTTTTTTTTTTTTTTTTTTTTTTTTCTGACTAATGGGACTTGGAGGTTCATAAAAGGTAGCAGGTTAGAGTAAGGAAGCTGAAAGCAATGCTTACCTTGTATGTCCATTGTCATGCTTTGAATATTACCAGTAGATGCCTGAAGACCACCAAAACTATAATATCTACGTGCCTTGAAATACTTCTCTCACATGAACATCCTCAGTCCAAAGCAGAAGCAGAGAGCTTTTGCATGGGTTGGTATTTCTACTGATGGTGAGGTATGAACAGAGCAAGAATCTGCCCATTACAACTGCCCTGCTTTACAAAGACAGGAGTTTAAAAAGTAGTTGTAGCAAGACAAACAGGCTAATGAAATAATTTCACTTAAAATGTCAGATTTGCATAGATTTGGGAACTGGGGAAAGAGACTAATTAAGACAGCAATGAAACAGAGAAAGTAATAAAGTAATATGTAGGAGCTATATGGCTAATGCTGTCTTTATTCTAATAATCAATTCCTTCTCATACCAAAAAGATGATATTACTTTCAACAAGTACGGGGGGAGGGAGGAAACACTTATACCACCTCAACAAAATAAGAACACCAAAGAAAAACATCTTCAGCCGCAGCCTAAACCCCTCATGTGCACTAACGTTCTCGAGTTTTCTCAGAATAGGCAATTTATGTCTCAGAGATGCAACAGCTTGGACAAAAAGATGAGAGCTAATTCTGAAGTTAAAGATGTTTTGAAGATGACTCTTCCCAAAGTATTCCGAGTGCTTTGCAAATGAAGAGATATTATCACAAAGAAAGAGACTGCACATAGGTTCCTAAATACATCCAGATAGGAGAACAACTATTAGCCCACTGGACTTCACACATAATTGGCAACTTCTAGTTGTGGCATGATAAATCAGCTAGCGGGAAAGAAATACATATGTATATATGCATTAGCAGTGAGGGTTATAAGAGGGTTTTGGGTTGCGATTTCTCCATGAACTAGAAGCCACTGCAACATTAGAGCAGTTGCACATGAAAACAAGCTGCTCCTGGAGAAGGACTGCTGAAGACTGCTTTCCCTGGGCTGCGTCTGATGTCTCAGTTGCCATACCCTCAGGTCCTGTGGCTTCTACACTTGCTCCTGTAATGGTCTCACGTCCTGGTTGTCCAGCCTGTACTCCCGTTCTCTCTCACACGTTCTTGCTGCTTTTCCCATGCCCTCTCTTGATGAAATAATGATATTAACACAACTCTACTCAAAGTTTAATGGTTACAGTTCCCAGGGCCAGCAGGCACAGAGCTATGCTAGAGAAGGTCTGGCATTGCTTTGCAGCAGGTTGCCAGAAAAAGCCACTGGCTCAGCTAATTCCCTATGATCTTCCTTACTGGATACAACAAGGGCTTCTGCTAAGATTTTGTTGTTCTGGTTAACTGTAATCCTTGACCAAGATTTGCCTTACTTGACTGGCGTCAGGTTGTATCATTTCTAGGTTGACATGATCACAAGCCCTTTAAGCTAATGTCTACATCAAGCGTCTAAGCAAGTGTCTGTATTTCCTTGCATACTGCTGAAATGTGTGCTCTGCATAGTGCCAGGAAAAGACTTAGAGGGTGGCAAAACACACTTAAATTTGTTAGTAGAGATCATGAAATCAAAACAGAATTTACTCATTTTAGACAATAACTGTCTTTTCAAGTTGTAATATGCAGATCACATCCAGCAATACACATAACAAACATCTAGTCTGTGTTTTATAACTAGGCAACATCAAGACTACAGGTCTTTTGATGATCTGTTTAAGGGCACAACAATATGCTGTAGTACAAACACTGTCTTCATCCATAAATATACCTTAGGAAATAACAGTCTCAGAGGGTTTTTTTTTGTTTTTTTTTTTTTTTTTTAATATCTCTGTGCTTTTCTTTTCAGTGGATAGCGCAGCAGGACTCTGATTTAGTTTGGACCTACCATTGGGTGTTACTGTTACATCAGAAACATTGATAACAGTCCTTCTGTTTGAGAGGATAGGCACTGTGATTTTTCTGGGAAGGTTCATGATAAAAATCTCTTCAAGCGTGATGGAAAAAAAGCCAAAGGTGCTCAGATATAATGGAGACATATGGAGAGTCCCAGGATTTACAAATGGAGTGTCTAACCATATCTAATTAAAATGCCATTAAGGGTGCATTCGGTTTCTCAGAATTTAATTTCCTAACACATGTCTTTTCTTGGTATTTATTTTCTCTTGGTATTTATTTTCTCCTTTTTCTTACAACTCCCTGCCCTGTAAGTGAAATTAAAGTGCTGGAGGAATGAACAAATCCTACTGATTTTTTTTTTTTTTTTTTTGGGGTAAGATTGTAAATGAAAACACATTTGACTAAACCCTGTGGAAAATGTAATTTATTATGTCACAGCAATCACTCAGCATGTGTACAACTGGGTTTGATGATACCAGACCCTGCTTGTTGCAAAATCAATAGCAATGGCCTCAAGGAAGGAAGGGTAAATGAAGGAAGACTGATGACTTGTAGACTCAAACTAGTTTGGGTCATCAAAATCTAGAAGGGAATGTTGTAACTTGCCAACAAACTCCTATCTCAACGCCAAGACAGAAGAGTGGAGGCCAAATTAAAGTCTCTTGTCTCATTTCAAAAACATTTCATGTCTTTTACCTAAGTCCTTTTGATTATTTCAGACTAGAGAAGGGGAAAAATGTTGTGCTATGTCAATATATCAGTTAAAATACTCTTTTAGAAAGAATTAATGGGAGCATAACAAGTATTACATGTAGGATTTTCAACAGAGCTTGCCACAGGCCAGCTTTAATTCCATCCTCTTAAAAAAGAAGCAATACACCACCTCTGAATATCCATCAGCACCCCATTTGTTTGGGTTAGCTTCTTTGAGAGTGACCCTATTAAAACAGCTCCATCCTGGAAAAATGCAAGTCACTTGTGCCAATGTCTGGATCAAAACAAACTAAACAAAAGAACACTTTTTTCCCCTCCAAACGTTAATTATTGTCAGCATAGCCGAAGTGCAGACCGACTCCTCCAAGATCCCATCAAGGTGTCAGCCACTAACGATGCTCCAACAGCTCTGGCCATGCACTTGTCATGGGGCCGCTTTGCAAACATTTCTGAGGACTACATGAACCAGCAGGTGACACAGTCTGCTGACTCTTCAGCAACGTGGTATCAACAGAGGACAACTTTAAACAAGAGCTGTAACTCTTGACCAGCTCTCTCTCACCATGCCTCTTGATGGGGACTGATAACTGCTCTCTCCCTGACCCTATTCAGATAGAGCCCTCCACTCAGCACCCTCGGCCTCCTCAGAGTATGAGCAGCACTCAGGGCAGCAGCCCAGTGAGCCTTGGCATCACCTCTGGCGCTCACAAACATCAAATGCTAAAGGGACGTTGTAGCGAGGCCGACACTCAGCTAACCTCCAATGCTCTGTGGCTCACAGAGGCTGGTGGCAGAGGATCTTGGCCTTTAGACGGCCTTTGAGAGACCCGTCTGGCATTAATTTATGCCATCGCTTAGAGCACCCCCAGCACCCCAGGGTGAGGAATGCTGCAGCTGAAGCAGCTTTTAAAAGCAGGCCTTCCTCTTGTTTTATGCAGGCTCCCACCTACTATCACTTGTCATATCCCAAGAGGCAATCACTAATTAATTCATTTTCTGCCTTTTCCAGACCTCTTATGAGTTTATGAATCTCAGTTTAACTTCTCCGTCTCCAAAACTGCTACCAGCATTTCAGGCTTGGGCATGCTATGCCTTTACATTGCAACAAGCCTTACACACTAGCAACATGAGGTCTCCTATATCATTCTCCATCCCTTTCTACAAATTTCTAATATTTATTTTCCTTTTTGGCCACCACTGAGCTCTGAGCTGGTGTTTTCACAGAACTACCTGCCCTAAGTCCAATATCTGGTTCCTGAGCAATAGCAGCTAAGCACATCCATTGCTGTTCATGCAGAGTTAGGGTTGCTTCCTCCTGTGTGCGTTATGGTACATTTACATATGTGGAATGTCACCTCCCTTTTTTATCATCCAGTCACTCTACACTGTGAGATCTTTCAGTAGTTATTCATAGCTGTCCTCCTTTGCTAAATACTTGGTATCACCAGTAACTTGGTATCATCATGAAGGGCTCAATTACCTCTTGCAGTACACGAAGAATGAAAGATAAATTTCCTTCCATGTTTGCAATAGACAACAACACTAACTTAGTATTATGAACACCTAAACAACAATAACAACAAAAAAATAGAAGCCAAAATTGCAACTGCCGTTGAAGCGTTTCAAGCAATGGCCAGACAGTGAGAGCACTTGGCATCAATCTCATTATTTCTTGAGCTCTGCCGTGGTGCCTTAGGAACCAAAGGTGCAGTGACAGAACCATAGCAATAAGAACCTCCTGCTGGCAATGCACAGCACCTGACCAGCTCACAGCTTGCACCAGTGCAACTCATCACAGTTTCTACCTACAGTTAAACATGTCACCATCTGAATCATCTGTTCTTTGTGTATTTTAATACTTTTGGTCAATAGGTTCAAAACAGATTCAAATTCCAGACATTGACATCTCCTAGATAATGAGCCAGCCAGCATTTCCTCAGCCCTTTCATTCCTCTTTTCAGACCACTAGATAATATTAATAAGTTACATTTTGATATAAATACAATTTTCCAAACCTCCCATAGTACTGTATGAAACTTTTAAGGAGAACCTACAAGAAGAATTATGAGTAAAAACAAAGGGACAGAGCAAATACTTTTCATGAGAAAGTTTAGTATATTATCCATATAATAAATCTCTGGTTCTGAATACATTGAAAATTTCCTGGAGAAAGCTTCACAATCAAAGAAAAAAAAAGAAAAAAACCCAGAAACTTAAAAATGAGAAGGAGGAAATAACAACAACAAAAAAGCCACACACAGAGGAAAAACACCGAATTTATACTCTTTAAAGACACCTGTTCTTATTCTGACAACTCCTATTTTCAGGATTCAGTCAGTTCTGAACTATGAGAATATGATGAGACCAGTACAGTCTCCTACCTAGCTATATTCCCTTTCATCTTATCCAGAAATTTAAGAAAAAAAAAAAATGGAGACAAATGGACAGAATGCTTCGCTTAAAGACTATGCTTAACACGCAGCCATAGGAAGCGGCTGGGCTTTTAAGGCAAGCTGTTTGCTCACATGACTAATTCAGTGTGGCCCTTGCAGAAGAATTTTGGCTGACCAAGGCGGTTCTTGCCGCTGCGATGGCTCTAGCTGTTTGCACACCACCATCATGGCAAAATGCTACTTATGCTGGCTGCCATTTTAGGCCACAGACTTTTCTGCATAAATGTCACTGCCACAGAAAATACCTGAGTACACGTGGGTCATAGTCCTTCAATATTGCGCCAATTTCTATTTGCGTTCTTTGAAATATGGCATTAAAACATTGTATCCAATCTATCAGGTATCCTTTCAATTTTGATACAGGAAATAAAACGTTTAATAAGTTAAGCAATTCTGTGGGCCATTTGTTCCACAGAGGTCATGGAAGGTGACAGTGCCAGCACCTGGGGCATCCCCAGAGTGAAGCTAACACAGGGCAGGGAGCAGATGCGCGGCCACGTGGCAACAGCTGCCATAGCTAAAACCAGCCCAGGCTTTAAACACAGGCAGACCCAGACACACGCAAAGATCCAGTGCTGTCTGGTCTGTACCAAGGCCTTTTACTAGTAATGGCAAAAAATATTTACTGGCCTATGTATTTTAATGATTACAGAAGCTCCTACGGATGGCTTAGGCTTTCAAATCATATTGGACATGAAAAAGGTATTAAATATCAGTGGAAACCAACACATATAGTAACAGATACATATGGACAGTTTAAATATTGGAAAATACATGTTAGCTATACCATTTTAAGGTTTTTGGCCACCAGTTTATGAAAACTTGAAGTTTTCATAAAGTCTTAGGGGTGGGAGAGACTTCAAGAAATTAGAACCATCTTTATGGCCTTCATTAGAGTCAGCTGTACCTTGTGCTTTCCTAGGCTGCTGCCTATCTTATCCTGAAAGCAGCCTGTGGTAGAGACACCACAGTTTTCATGCATTTATCCTTATTTTTGCTTTTTTTTTTTTTTCCTGCTGCCTAACCCAAACAGCCCTTGTTACAACATAAACCTGCTATTTCTTGTCCTAATTGCAATGGTTGCAGAAAGCAGTTTATCTTCTTCATTTTTGTAACTACCTATAACACACATGGACAGTAATCACACCTTTTTTTTTTCCAGATTGAAAAATTCTAAGTCTTTCCTCATGTGCTCAAAGTGCACATTTGCTACTCTTGCAATAGTTCTTGTTCCTCTCTTCCAGATTACCTCTTATTTCTTCTCATCCTTATGTACAGCAGGTTCCACAATTGGTCTAATTACTCAATACCTTTGCCAGAACCCAAAGGATATCAGTAGGGTAACTTTAAGGGTCTCACAGATAACATTCTCATTTCTCTCTTCTAGCATGATGTCCATCTTTTTTCACAACATGATATTCTTTTCTCTCTCTATTTCTTTGTTCTGGTTCCCTTCCTATCAATCCTTTCCAAATTCTCCTTCAGACTGACTTATAGAAGAGTCCTCTTTTCTGTTTCAAGTTTCTAAAGAGGAGATGATTGGCTTCCTATTTGGTTCTTTCTACTGCCCTTCTCTTTCTCTGCTACATGTATTTCTGGTGGTATCAGCTACAAATCAGCCATCACCTTTAGGCATATTATTCTGATATCCCTTTGGCAGTGTATAGCCATCATCGCAAGCTCTTTATAGCTAACACCAAACTCTCGGTCGTCTTCTTCAAGCCTTCTCTTTACTGCCACTTTGCCAGATTCTAAAAGGACTTTTACCATCCTGCAATTCATAATCCAGAAGGTAGTTTTAATTTAGAGTTTAGCTCTGCCCTCAGAAACATCTCAAAAATACGGTCTTTTTATCCATTCATGACAAGTGTTACAATGGTCGATAAGGTCATAGTTATTTTGTATCTCACTGTAACATCTTGGCCAGCACAAAGGCATTTTTGTCTCAGGCATATCTATTTATACTACTGCCAAGATTCTCTTCAAAACCCAGCACTTCAATTAGCTCACGCAGCTCTTTGTATTTCTGACAGTTCCCCTCACAATAAACAGAAACTTCATTTTCAAGGACATTGACAGCATATATGAATCATTTTCCATTCATTATGCAGGGATGAGGTTCAAACTATTATTAGTCCACATATCGCCCATCTGTTTATTTGTTCAAAAATGCGATAACTCAAGCCTATACATAGCCTCCCATGAACATGGACACATTTAGGCCTTTCTTTTCCATCCCCACTTCCCTATCACCTCTTCGCTGTAGTGCAAAAAATCCCCTGAAAAGCAATGGCAAATCTGCTCCTGAGTAGAAAGAAAGCCCATTTTAATGGCAAACATTGTGCCAAAGGCCCCTTGTACATACAGTCTCCATCTGAAATAAAGGATAAAAAAGTCAAGACAAGTAAGTTCCCTGAGGCAGAAACTGCTTTTAAAGTACTGTACTGTGGCTCTATATCAGCCTTTGTAGTTAGCACCTGATCTGTTCTTGGAGATCATTAGAACAACAGTGATAATATATACATATATATGTGTATATTTATATATACACATACAAACACACAGTATTATATGGAAATTGAACTCATCCTGCCCAGTAAACAAATTCCTCAGCTAAAATCTTGCCCAGAGATCACAGTTCAGGAAAATATAAATATATGGCCACATTGTGACATACTTGTTCTCATTAGAGTTCCAGAGGTCCTGCTAAAACTAGTATAATTACATAAAAATGATGTCTGTGGACTGCATAAAATATTTTAGGACAGAACAATTTTCCTAAACTGCTTATTTTTAAGTTTTATACCAGCGTGTAGCAGAAAAAAGTGGAATCCTTCTTAGTGAAAAGATCTTTTTAGTTCTCTCATTTTCCTGAGAAGACCACCTGTTATCTCATATTGTACAGCAACTAGTAAATACATAAGTTGCCATTTAAGTTTTCAGTCTCTCAGGCCTTCTAGATAGTTCTGCTAATGTGAAGTTGTCTATTTGCTGTGTTAAAAATGCTAGGCTTTGTTGTCTACCTATTTCCTTAAGACTTGAATTTAAGGACAATATTTTAACTCATCTGTGGTTTCAGTCCTGCCTTCCAAATTTAAGAAGCTGAGGCTACTTCTAAACTTTTTCCTTTTTTTTTTTTCCCAAATTTTTCACTGTATGATGTATCATACTAAAGAAGTGATTAAACAAATCTATGCTACTCAATAGCAGCCAATTTATATCTGCATAGGCTTTTTATCTCAGTACTCCAAGCTGTCTGTGCTTTCCACAGGTTTTCTTTTGCAGGAACTACAGTAGTGTGCAGGCATTCCAGATTCAGGCTTTTCTCTTAAATGCATCCTTCTCCTGCATCTTAGTAGAGAGAAGAGAGAGTGATTTTGCCAAGAAAATAACCAGCTCCCACTGCACTCACAGGTGTTTCCTGTCAAGAGCACAAGCTTAAGAACATCAAATTTGCTTAAGCTTTTCCTATTGTGATTCTCCTCCACCACCGCTAAGTCCTCCTCCAAAATTCTCTTCTGATCTCTAAGCCTTGGGATTCCTGAAAATTGGTTTTACCAGTAAAGGCGAAGGTAAAGGTGGCATCAAATACCTCAGCCTTTTCTCACTCCAGGGTCCTTGTTCCAGGTCCCCTGTTTTGAGGGGAAGGAAAGTCTCCTCCCACTTTCTCTACCTTCCTTTTGCTCCTTACAAAAGCTTTTCTTTTGGCTTTTCACACACATCCACTTTTAATGACTGATGATGATGATTCCATAGAGCAGATTTTTGAATATCAGCCTGCTCCTGGATGCCTCTTCCCTCCAGGGCAGAATTACATGAGATTCTTTTAAGCAGGTCCCGGAACAGGCCAATGTCTACTCTCTTGAAATCCAGCGTTGCAATCCTGCTTTTTGATTCCCCCACCCCCCCCCACCCTTGCCTTCTGAGCTCCCACATTTTGTGGCCATTGCAGCCAAGGTTGTCCCCAGCTCTCATATTTCTGACCAATTTGTCCTCATCCATAAGCATGAGGTCCAGCAGAGTCCATCTCATTGACTCCTCAACCAGCTGGATCAGAAAGTTGTTTTCAACATGCACTCCAGAAGTCTCCTGGTTTGCTTGTGCCCTGCTGTGTTGCCCCTCCAGCAGGTATCAGGGTGGCTGAAATCCCTCATGAGGACTAGGGTGTGTGAATGTGAAGCTCCTTTCAATTGTCTGAAGAAGGCCTTTGTCTGCTTCTTTTTCCCAATTAACTGGTCTATAGCAGGTAGCCACTACACTGTCACCCCAGCCAGTCTTCCTATTGCTCCTGATTCATAAGCTCTCAGCTAGCCCCTCACCCGTCTCCAGCAGAGTTCCATGCTCTCCCTCACATAACAGCCATCTCCCCTTCTCACCTTCTAGGCCTGTCCTTCCTAAGGAGCCCAAATCCCTCCATTGCAGCATTCCAGTTGTATGAGCTATTATACAGTACGTCACTGTGTCTCTCTCCATAACAGCAATGGAATCATAGCCCTGTAACTGAACACAGATTTCTAATTCCTCCTGTTTGTTCCCCATGCTGTATGCATTAGTGTACAGGCACTTCAGAGAGGCACCCCGGTGTGCTGATTTCTTGGAAAGGGCCTGAGAGTTTTCCCTGTAACATTGTGCCCTAGGCACTTCCATATTTGCATTCATACACTCTGACTCCTCTTCAGCCCTGTTTTGCTGATTAATATGTCTCTTCTGTTCACATCATCCCATACCCTTTGGTCCCAACCCTGTCTACCACTTCCTTACTTCACTGTTAGTCATTCTCTCCCACCCTCCTCTAGTTTTCTAGTTTAAAGCACTCCTTACAAGGCTGGCCAGCCTGTTAGCAAAGATACTTCTACCCTATTTTGTTAGGTAGAATCCACATCTGCCAAGTAGGTTTTGATCCTTAAAGAGTGTCCTATGGTTGTAGAAACCATAATCCTCTTGATACTAGCTTTGAAACCAATTGTTGATCTGCAGGATCCTTTTGATCCTCCACACGCCTTCCCCATCACTATCAGGATGGAGGAGGCCATCACCTGGGCCCCCATGCCCTTGACTACTGCCCCCAGAACCATGTAATCGTGCTTGATGCTTCCCAGGTCTATCCCAGAAGTATCATTAGTGCCTAGCTGGAAGAGCAGCAGGCTTGGACAAACTTTAAAAGCCCCTCCGTAACATCCTGAATATGAGCTCCTGGCAAGCAGTGCACCTCCCACACAGCAGGTCAGGCTGGTAGATGAAGGCCTCCTTCCACTGCTTACATCCCACTACTAAGACTTACCAGGGCCTCCTACTGTTCCTGCACAGCAGTTCAGATGCTGTATGTGTCGCAGTTACCAGCATCTTGCCAGCTACAAGGGGAGTGAACTTACTCTGAAGCTTCAAGTCTTTCAGTAGAGCAGGACATCTCATCCTGGTGCCAGGAGTCACCAGCTTCCAGTCTTCACTATCATAGGAGTTTCTACTCTCTGACCCTATAGGCACTGACCTCTGCCTGCCTCTCTGCTGCAGTTGGAGTTTTGGCCTTCTGAAGTTTCAGAGAAAATACTGTCAATCTCTTTCTCATCCTCTACAGTATTGCACAACCTGCTGAGCTCTTCACTGACTAAGCAAATGAGTCTTCTATCCACCTTTCTACCCTAACTGATGTTTTTGTTTGTTTGTTTGTTTTAAATAAAAAAAAAAGAGCTTTCTTTGTTAGCTGTGCTCTGCACCTGGCTCTTATGACGGTCCTGGCTAACAGGGTGCTTGATGCTCTCTAATTGGAGTCAGCTGGAACAAAGACCGCCCCCCCCCCCAGCTTTCTCTGATTAGCTACAACCAACAGAGATCATTAGCAGCCGTTAGAGTTTGCTAAAGCTTCTCTTTAAAGTGGCTGTTCTTACATGACTATTCCTACTTGCCAGCAGCAGGCACTCCTGAGTTCCGCAGAGGTTGCCAGAAATTCCTGATGATCTCAAACAAAGTCCTCAGAAGATGTCAAAACAGAGCCATAACTGATAAACTGCTGCATCTGTTGGCTCCTTCTGTTAACTGAAGTGATGCATCATCATGGCTTGGAAGTACCATCCAATAAAGTGCAAAGCAGTGGGGCTGTTATCTGTAAGGAATTCCTTGTTCTTTCATGCTCTTCACAAAAATGAAAATCCATATAGAACAGAGTATTCTTTTGATGGTTTTCTAGATGTGCTCTGCATTTCTGCTGGACAAAACAAGGTACCAAATGGATTTGGTAATGGCAGAATAAGTTGTTACAACTGTGGTCATCTATAGTTCCCAAGGAATCTCTAAATCATAGACTAGTCCCAAAGCACCCTTCCATAAGACTGGCTTTCTCTGTTTTCATTCAGCCAGGAATCTGAACCTGTTGCCTACAGTCCTAATCTTAGCTTTAGGCGACCACTTATATATGCTAGACATCACCCACAGAATGCCTTGAAATTGAGTACCAAACCACAAATTTGACTGCTATAACAGCTATTATAGATAGAAAAATATGAGCTTAATATACATGCAGCAGTCTTTTGCCCCACAAATATAGATATATTTTTATGCACTAGTTGTACTTTCTTAAGCAACAAAGGCTCAGAGTTGTAACTATTTCATCCTAAGCTATGTAGAAAAATATTCCCCTTTATTCACAGAGATCAAGATGAACGGCAAGAAATTAGGTGCACTTACCTCAGAGAAGTAGAAGTTCTTAGGATCAAAGCTAATGAATTCCATCTAACCTTGGCTGACTCAGAGGAAACACATGATTGAGGCAGAACTTCTGATTTTTGCAAGGATTCTAAAAATTCTTTCTGGAGAACAAAAAAATCAAGAGAAAAAAAAAGAGGCCTTTTTAATGATGAGTACGTCTTTCACTGGTCATCTTCCAGGCTACCTTGTTTTTCTCTCATTCCAAAATGACTGTGTATCATCTCCACCTGGGATCACATAGTAAGGACTATCCAATGGTTCCAGTGAGCAGTCAACAGATATTTTCTGAGAAAGATATATCTTTATGAACATTCTCATTTTAAGCAGATAGGAGGCATACGTATCTATTTGCCATTGCACAGCTTGATATATCAACCTTTGCCAGCTACATGATGGAGAAAGGGTGATGACTGGCTTGAGGAATTGCATAAATGCAAACTGACGCGTGGCACAAGAGTCTGAAACAGTCTGAAAAGTGTGGCTGACAGATTTATTTTGTGACTGCAGATGACCATCCAGATGGACAGAAACCGCCCCTCTGGAAGGTATGCCGTTGCTACTTGCAGTCCAATCAGCTCCAGTGAGTGACAATTTCCTAAGTATCAGATTCAGCTGTTTGTAAAAGATGACATTCAAGGACTGTAGTGGTATCCCAAAAGCTGTGCTCGTGGTTAACTAATTGGACAGATCTGCATTGCTGTTCCATATGCACACCTGTCTGACGAACACTTCCTGTTATCATCCTTAGCACTGGGGAGAGAAACTGAACGGTATTACTTTGCTGTGAATCACAGGTGTTTTATGGAAAACGGCTCACAATAGGGAAGCATGTGCCCTGAGGTTAAAAATGTCCCAGAGTTTGGGAAAAAAATAAAAATAAATAAAAGAGGAGGAGAGAAAAGAAAATAATGTTACCATCTTGAACCTTAGAGAGTCTAGCTGTCTCAAGGGAAAGACAGAAAATAGACTTCTATTTTTCTTTGGAAAAAAGAAATTATCAGTCGTAATTTTTTTCCCTTTGATTTCCAAAAATGCTGACTATCAGTCATATATCCAATCAATCAACATTATATACTTTTCATAAAAGAATCCACAAAAAAAAAAAAGATGAGAAAAAGGTAAATAAGCAATCTGTTATTGATGAGAATATTCAAAAGAGATGATTTTTAGCACCGGCCCAAAGATTATTCTGGTCCAAACCTCAATTATATCACAAGTTGGTTGTATCTATAAAATAGCACAGGTTTCAAAATGAAACAAAATCTATTTTTCACAAAACACTATCTATGGCTTATCACTGCAAACATGTAGGTACTCTAACTATCTGGTCCTGCAAATTGAAGATCTTCCAACAAAACATCATATATACACATACATATGTGGGCAGATAGTCTTTGCAGGAATTTGCATGTCATCTTTAAGAGCTTTATGCCTTCAAGAGGGAAAAATTCAGCTTAGCACTTTTCCTCTTTTTGGAATTCGTCATGAACTCTTCATCATGACTATTATTATGGCAAATTATATGAAATTATGAACAAATATATGCACAAAATATCCAGAGTTGCTCACAAAAACTAAGCTATCCTTCTGAAAATTAACCTTTTGTTCCCATTCAGTTTAGGACTGAAAGCTCTTTGCAAATGCCGATGCTTTATCCTGTTAACAAGTGATACTTATCTCATAATGTTAGTTTGCTAGGCAAATTGAACATTGGACTGAAATGCAGGAAAGCTTTCGGTAATCTCGCTTTTTGAGGTCTGTATCTATAGCTGTCAAAAGAGAAAGCTGATTAGGTTTTACCAGAGCCATTTAAAGCATCTCTTATTTTGATTCTTTAGCAACGGGCACGATAGGACTGCCAGTTAGATGACTTCAACATGCTTTCTGTAATAAACATTGCTACCTTGTCTGCAGCAACTAAATAGATAACAGATAATCAATGGCCCTTTTGATCCTGATCACCGATTTTTCCGTCTTCAGGGTAGTACCAGCAGCACTTCCTGCAAAGCTCACAAGCCAACAGGGAGCAATATAAGAGCAGAACTGTCTGCACTGATGTCATGATGATGATGATGAAGGAGCTTGGGGAAAAGCTGAAGTCCTCATGATTCAAGATCTCTGTCGACTTTGTTTATTGGGTGTTCATCATTTCTGTCGCTAACACCATCTCTGAGAGTTCTTGAAATTTGAGGCCACAATAATCAAACCATTTTTACTAGCAGTACCCAGGCCATTTTTATTAGTAGTATCTTGTAAACAGAGTGGTAAGAAAAATTGCTTCTACCACTTAATAAATTCTTCAGTAAATTTGCTCCGGATAGTACTGGAAAGGAGATAATTTTCACCAACATTAAGTTAACTGCATTAATGATCCCTGATGCGTACTTCAGTGTTGCATCTGCTACTGAGGATACCCATACTCTATGATGGTAAAGAAATTATAGGAAATTTAGGGACCAAAATAACCCTGAAAGCTGAGCTGGCTGGCCAGTGTGTATATTCAAATGACATTTTGAGTTCAGCTCTCAATAAGAAAATAAATGTGATTTGCTTTTTGTTTTGTTTTTTAACCCTTTACATTTCCTTTCCATAGGAAGTTCTGCGCGAAGAACCAAGCTGGCCCAGCTTGTTGCTAGTACCTGTTTTGGGAACCTCATCCTTGCTGATAGTAAGAGACAGATTGTGGAAGTTACAAATAGAAATCATTTAAGTTCTTACTTTCTGCTTTCAAAGAGCAAGCTCATTTTGTTGTGGGCATCCATAATTCCTTTTCCTGGAAGAGAATGACTGACCCACGCAGCAGCCAAGTGAGTCTTCTTGAAACCATGCAGACAAAATGTGCCTTCACTCTTCCTTTTACGCCCTTGATAGATGAAAGGCTGAATGAACTCATATTGCCAATCACATACTTGGCCCAAACAACACTACTGTTCAAAGATTTGAGTCTGATATACATATGGGACCATTTCATATAGAAAAACACTTAAAGAACCACCGTAGATTCTGAATTGTAAAAACAAAGGTCAAAAAAGGTGTTTCTGCAAAATTAACATAATCTGTTCAGAGAGGAGGAAGTTTAAAGTACAGATTCTTTTTCTGTATCTCTGATTTCAGCACTGGCAATTTAGTCACTGGGCCAATTTTTCTTTTGATATTGACTGTGGGGCAGTGTAGATTTTTTTTAATATGAAGAAATAATTATTGTGTCATGTTTAAACACTTAGAGTAAAAGAATCTATTAAATGTATCTAAGAGTCAGCTTTGCCTTTCATATATACAAAATTATATGAAAAGTTCACAAAGACAGTCTATTTTCTGATATGTATGTCACACAGGGCATTCAATACATGAGATAAAATTGAGCTGAACTACATTTCTTATGAATCCATGAGATAAGAAATGTAACTAGCTATTTCGAAAGGTAAGCACAATATCCAAATGACCTCGTGCAGCATTACAGTGCATAGAAAATTGATTATATTGATTATAGCTACCCCCCCTTATCACACATTCAAAGATACAGAAGAAGAAATATGACATGTAATCAGAAGCCAGAAGGTGTAAGAAGCAGGACCTGAAAAAAGGGTAACAAGTGGAAAAAGATGAGTCTGTAACATAAGAATGACATAGCTTGGTGATTTCAGCCAAGTCTTTCTGTGGCAAGCCCAGTAACAGATAGGAGATAGACATCCTCTTCCAACCAACCGAGAAGGTTGCAGCTTGGCTTAGGTGCAGATTGCTGAACCTCAATTGGGTAAATGAGGTCTTCTGCAAAGAAGTTCCCAAAGAGCTTCTCTTTGGAGCTGTTCATGCAGTGCAGACACTCATTGATAGCCAAATTCTAGAAGTATCATCACTTCCCTTTCCCGCTCTGGTGTTCCTGATCCAGGTTGGGGATGGGATTTGCCACTATGCTGGAGCAGTGAGCTGCCTCCTCTTGCAACCCTTCCTCTCTAATGCCGGTCTTGCCATAGCTGCTGTGTGACTCAGATACTTTTTTACAGAACAAATCACATATTGATAGTGATTCAAGTTGAAGGACTCCTTCCCATCTTATATTCAAAAGAAGCACTTAATCTCCTTTCCGTGCAAAATGCAAGCGATTCAAGTAGGAAGAGGTGGTACAAGAAAAAGCTTCAAGTATTGCATTTATTTCAAATATCACTTGTTTTTGTTTGTTTGTTTTAAGGGGGAAATCCACTTTATGGATGCTTTATTGATTAGCAGTTTGCTGTTGCTGGAGATCTTTAACACAGAATTGTCCTCCACAAAGCAGGCTTTCTGTAAAAGGTTCATATCTGCATTTAAATCTATTTAACGTCTCTTGACTAGAAAAACGGACAAGATAGGAAGCCATATTCTCATCCTGCTTTTCATGCACTGTCCGGAGGTGGCGCGGCTCACACGACAAAATCCTCTGTAACACAGACTGCGGAGGATAACGCAGCCTTTTGCTGTTTGGGCATTCTGCTGCTGGCACCCTTGACAGCTGCAAACTGTGAAGCTGGTTCTTGTCAGCATTCCTGCATGAGCTAGCCTTGCCTGCTTCACATAGGCTGTCTTTTGCCATGGAAAAACACTTGTCCACATAGGAAAACATTTACCTGTAACATAAGCAACGCGTACCTCCGACAACACCGAGTACAGGGCAGTTTGCAGCCCATAAGTGTTAAAGGACAGCTTTTCGTAAGCTGCATTGATTTTACATCATAACATTTCAGAGCAGGATATGACAAACCTTGCCCTCTCGTGCACCCAATTAGTTTGCGCGTGGACTCTCCAAAGAGCTGCCTGTTGCACACAAACAGCAGGAGATGCACACAAGATACCTTGGAGGCATTACAGCACTCACTGCTACACGTAAGCACAGCATTTAGCTACCTGCAGCTCCACAGAAACAAGCTCTGGAGAAACACATACGAAGCCTGCTGTCAGTAGGACACCCTTCATATCCTGTCTCCCATCCCTGCGTCACTCGTAGTCATTACCCAGCCACAGAAAGGATCAGAAGCCTCTAAAGCAAAGGGCAACAAATCTATCATTCCACACAGCACACAGAGCAAAAAATAAACTTCCCCTTTGGGTTGCTAAAGTCAAAAAAGACAAACGGACTTATTTACCCTATAACGAGCTAGTCAACAATGACACTGATGCCACAATAAGTATGGAGAGAGCATGGACAAAGTCTGGAAGGACACAATTCATGTTTTTATGGAATATAGGTCTTCCCTGGTGTCCTTTCCTTTTAGGAGTTGGGGAACAAGCCATTCCTAAACTTAGACTTAGTGCCATGGTAGAATGTGAGGAGAGGTCGATCGTATAGAGCAATCATCTGAATCACGTTCTTGAATAGGCCATTGTAACAAAATGTGTTTTCCTGATACGTTATCTGGCTAAGGAGGAACAGCAGTCTGCTCACACGGGACAGAGGACAAAAACACTCAGCAATGTACTCCCAGTATCATACTGAATCAAAAGGACAGATAAACTGGAAAGCAGTTAGCAGTAGCAGCCAGGTGAAATTACTTCCAACTGTGGCATGAGTGAGGCAAGTTATTGGGACAACACATTCAGCATTAACATTTGTAGTTTGAAAAGGACTTTGAGAATTGAAGAGAAACATGAAAAAAGTCACAAAACAACTTGTAAGTTGGAGAAAAGGTTCTTAAATCATTTAGCCTATCATCTTACTGCAGGTCTAAAAAGAAAGGCAACTTGCTCAGCAGTATATCTTCATGATAGAAAAAATCAGCAATTACTAATGGACCCCGTAAAGTACGGGGTTTATTCCACCCTTATGGACACCACATTGAAAAGAGAACTCTGACATTTAACTGCCCTGATTCTGATGAAACTGGAGCACATGATGTACACCTGGTCTACACACATAAGGTGAGTTTAATGAGCCGGGTTTATTGTATGTGTAACGACTTTTATACCACACACAAGACAGACTCAGCTCAAGGCCTTCTGGATTACTAATACAGGTGTAGTAGGATATACAGTAGGTCAGAGTTATCCAATGCTTACTTTTGTGTTAAAACTTTACGGGTCTATGATGACATAGCCCAAGCAATGTCTAAAAAGGGGTACCTTTACTGCCACGATGCAGATCAATGCATGTATGCACCCGCTCCGAGCTGGGCAAGCAGAACCCAGATATGTGCAATGCCACTCAGGGTGGCCTCCCTGACAAAACATTTTAAGTCACAGTATGATCCATTTGGGGCCGAGAGTGAATTGCCGAATCAGTCAGTTTTGTTAGCATACAGCACTGCAGGCACTTACCTGCCAAAATTTGCTCAATTGCTGGTTAATGCTGCCTAGCCCTGTAACAGGTATTTTTTATCCAAGAACTTTGGACATGATAGATTAAACTTTGTCAGTTCTAGAGCCTCTTGCTTGATTTGGGCTTAGGTTTCCTTCCCTGAAGAAATTTGATTGCCTTGAAGAAAAAGGGGAACAAGTGTCAAAGAATACCACCAATATTTACTACTTTGTTTGAATATATGAAATATAAAATAAATCGCTTTCCCTTAGCACTTTACAGGAAATTATATCATCTTCTCTTGAAATCTTATGAACAATGTAATTTACACACAGATTGTTGCACAGAAAATGAAAAGAAGTTCTACCTGGATTTAAGAATACCTCACAAGACTTCTGCACAATTAAAAACCTTTCATGTCACAACAATTGAATCTTATATGTTGATTTTTACAGGTGTTCTAGGAAAGAAACGTATTCTTTGTTTCCGAATACACAAAGTTATGAGTCTTTGATCCCACGGTACAAATTTGCGTACAAGGTTACTGAAAGGTGTAATATAACTTAGGAATGAAAAATAAAACAACGAACATGCTTTCTATCTTTATCATCTGGAAGAAATGAAGAAATTACCACAGTTTAGAAAAGCACCTTAAAACTCTACTAAATCAAAATTAGTGAGCAAAAGACTCTGCAACACTAATACCCCAGAGGTATTGTGGCATTATATTTAGCAGGACATTCAAAATGTCATGTGTATGCCAGGTGCAATTGCTGGTAAGCCTGAAGGTTTTCTAAATATTATAGCTACACCTTCAAAATATTTCTTTTTAATGGGCAAATATAGCACACACTGAACACACTAAAATTTAACTAAGGCAGAGGAGTTTTTCTTCAATAGTGAGAAGCAGTAGGAGTTTTCAAAAGGGAAGAACTTTTGAATACATCATCTGCAGTTTCTCAACAAGGAGGTCTAAAATTTAGACAGAAAATGAATTTCACGCTAAGCATAACAATACCTGGCATCCAGGTACACTGCTGTCTGGTGGAGCCTGCAGCCACACAGCACAAAAGGCATTTGAAAAAAAAAATAAAATAAAATAAAATAAAATAAAATATCCACAAAAAACACTGTGGGGAGCACTGAAACACTTAAATGGGATACTTAAACACGCAAAGTTTATACCTTGGCACTCCTTCTTTCAGAGACTTTGTTACCTAAATTCCTTAAACTAAGAAAGCACCTAAACTTACTTGAGACTCTTCACTCCAATGCTCTTCAAGGGCTAAATGCCCAATCACCACCTGGCAGCATAAAATCACAGAATCACAACATTTTTGAGGTTGTCAGAGACCTCTGGAGATCCATTGATTATCTACCTACCAGGACTTAGAAGCTAAAGTTGTTTTTATGGATCTATAATCTCCCTCGTGTAAAAATTTTAAAATATATTCAGTCAAAATATGTGCTCTTTTTAATTTCTAAATAGTGCAGTTTCTCCAGGGCTTTCCATATTTCTTTTGTTTTGTTTCTGTAAAAGCTAAGGAGTAGGAAGGGGAGAGTCTCTGAAAAAAAAAATGTTTTGTAATTATGGTTAAAATTTTTCCCTGTTTTTTTCCCCCCCACAAAAAGAGTAAATAGATAATTACATTACTCGGGTGATAATAGTGAAAGGTGCTATATATCCTGTTCTGGAAGAGAAAAAAAATTAATCAAAGCTTTCAGGAAAATATCTCAAATGACACCAAACTGAATTTGGAGATGTCAAGAGTCGGCATCTTAATCTTCATTCAGAATCCAATTCTATTCTCACTAGAGGAAATGGGAGCTTTGTTAGTTCTATTAATGGAGCAGAAGTAACATATTATGAAGAAATCATTACTGAAGTAGACACTGAGAGAACAAAAAGTTCTTCTAAGTCTGGACACACATCAGAAGAACTGACCACTTCCTTCCAGCACCAGCCTCCAGGCTTCTTTTGGATTCTCGGTCTTCAAGTGCTGCCATAGAGGCAGAGTTTATTTAATTGTAAGCCCAATCAAACAATTGTTCCTACTGAAGCACTTGCAGCCAAAAGTTTCAAAATATTTTCCTCAGGATTTGGAACATCCTGTTGGTTCTCTCAGCTTATACTGAGCACATTCTGAAATAGAAAAGAAAGTACTGTTCAGAAAAATTCTATCACATATACAAGCTGAATTTTGCTCTCAATTAAAAAAAAAAAAAAAAAAAAAAGGATTTAAGGATTTCAAGGATTTCATTCTTGATCATATATTATTCTTTTTAGAAAGGTTTTCCCAGCCCCATTTTATTCCTAATTTTAATTTCTCTTTGGAATAATCTGTGTTTCTGCAAGTTCTACTATACCAATACAAATTAGGGCTATAAGGACATTCAACCTCACAGAGCCACAATGTTAGTCACAGTCCTGTTGCAGGTAAGATTGGACACAATGCAGAGTTTTGGTATTAAAAATCCCAGGATAAAATACAATTTCCATCACAGTGAGGGGCAGTTTTTGGATTTAAATAGACCAGAATTTCACAAATCCTTTCTGGGTTTTAGGTTACTTACATAGAAAATAAAAATATTGCAAATATTTTGCAGAGCATTAAGAGTTTTAATTAACTCATCACTGTTACCCCTTTAGCATTCCATTTACTGTTTATCTTGTTACCCTTTTCTGTTCTATACTATATTCTTCTCAAATCCCTGAGGTTTATCTTGGTGCCCATTAATTTCAGTCCCTATTGCAGTTTCTACCCATATGGTTGGTACAGAGATCAGGCTTACTGGCCAAGCTTTGTAGTTGTCTTGTTTATGCCCGGAAAACTGGCATTGCAAATGCCACCTTCAAATCCACAAGTACCAAGGCTGATTTAAGTGCAAGATTAACAGCAAAACATGATTCAGCTGTTTGAATTCTTGAATTCTTCTAAAACTCCTGGGTGAATACCACCCAACCCTGGCAATTTGTTGCTTTTTGTTTCTTCTACTGATTCTGTAGGATCTTCTATGTTCACTTTGATGTTGGACAAATTCTCTCTGCAGCCCGTCACGAAGCAGGGGGCTCTCATGAGCTTCACCAGTTTCACCAGCAGTGAATAGCAATGCAGTGAATTCCTTTAGTTTGTCTGCAGTTGCCTACTGCACAGTCTTTCTGGTGGACTCCTCAATCTTGATTGCCAAAAAAATACCTGGTTTTACTGTATTGTTGATTATTCCTCCTGCTATTGTTTATCCTGTGCAATTATCTACTTTTCACAAATTTGATCTTGAAAGAATTGGCTATTTTCCATGATTTTGACTGGGGAAATCTGGTGCTGTACTACTGTTTATTTTAACAACTGAGCCACAGAAAGCCATTTGCAAACTCCCCTGCCAGGAAGAGCTCTCTGTGTGCCAGGATAATAAAGGAAATACTTCAAAGGCAAATGTGTGGCCTTCTATGCCAAGAGCAAGAGTACTCAGGCCCAAGGGCACACTGCAGAGTGGACTCCCTAAGCATTACAGAAGCCTATTTATTTTCTACCTGAAAAAATACAGGAGACTTACAGATAAAATTTCTTGCAAGTGCCATTCATGTTACCCAATTTAACAGTATTAGGCATGCCCATCATCTTTTTCCAATTTGCCCTGATTTTTTCCTTTAGGTAATTTTCTGCTGCTCTTCTCTCATTTCTGTTAACTTCTAACATCCTGTCAGAGGAAGATAAGCTTGAGCTAGCATTTCCCGGTGGGATGCTATGTGTCTAGCTGAAGCAGACAAGATATTCATATTTTGTCCTAAGATGAACAGATGGAGTGATCTCTAAAGAAGTCAGTATTTACTCCCTTTTCCTGCTTCATTTATTTCTAAATGGATTGCCTGAACTTTGCTAAAACTGCCATCTCATGTACCAAGATACACTACTAAGCCTTTCAAATTTTGAGTTTACAATGCATGAAGTAGCATGCATGGAGTAGCATGTAGCATAGCCCCCGTGATGCTACAGTCAGTATAACTAACTACACTCATCTGTACTATTTCACAACGGTTGTTGTAGTGTGCATATTCAGCAATAACTACAGTGAAGATGTCCATAGCATAATTGTTTTTCACTGACATACAGCACGCTGTACAGTTACTCTACATAATATGGAAAAAAGAACAGAGTCCTAGGAGATTTGCCGTTCAGAAGAGTGATTTTAGGCTTTGCACAGTTTCATTTGCTTTATTTATGGCTGTGGTATGATTAAAAACTATGTGGTGAAAGCTGGCACTTGTGATTAAATTTCATATGAAGATTTAAAATTTGATTGGAAGCAAAAAATTAAATTCTGAATGTTTTGATTATAAAAAATTAGTAAATTAAAAATTAATAAAAATGAAGTATATGACTATCACTTATTTTTGCCCTAAGAGACTCCTGACTGTATTTATTATTATTACTCATTTAATGGGTACTACTCAGCAGTATAATCTTTAGGTATATATGAAACATTTTGGATCAGAGATATACTGTAGCTCGCAAAGAAAATATTTAGGTGACTTGTAAATAAAAAACAAAATAAAACAAAACCCCTACTTTCTGGCTCACCAGGAATCCTTACGCCTGCTATTTTACATACAAAAAGATGCAACAATGTAGTAGCCCCCCATCATAAGAAGCTTTAGAAAAAGAAAAATATTTGCAGAAAAATATATCTGACAAACATCATTTCTTGAATCACGTTTCCAGCATTGATTGTGAGATGTTAAAGCTGTGCCATCAGAAGACCACCACAATTCTTCGACCTCCTGGCGCTTTTACAGGAACATGTATTAGTACAGTATTAGTGAGTGTATTAGTACACTCACTTTTGCCCACTTAGACTGCTTCTCCAAAAACATATGATTCACTCACGCAAGGCTTAGGTATTTTAGACCCAATCCTATGCTTTCTCAACAGATAAACCTCATTTTTTCTGTTTAAATAATGACCACAAATTTAGGGACTTGAACACAAAACTAGTACAGCTTTCACAACACAAGGAAGTACAATTGATAGATTTGAACTTTTATCTTTCAAATTCCAACTTGCTAAAACAAGTTGTGAAAACTGAGCCAAGTTTCTTCAAGTTTTTTTGTTTTTTGTTTGTTTTATACTTCAAAAGAGAAATACTCAAAGGGAAAAAAGAGATGGTAAAATTCAACTGGAAATGTTAGTCTCATTTTCAAGTTCAGAGACTTGCAAGGCTTGATTTGTCAACTTATTGCCAGTTTGTTTACTTATTTTGTCTGAAAACATAGGAAGGACATCATTTTTTTTCTTTCAAAAAGGAACCTAGGATAGTAGAAATGCACTGAATAAGTTATGTGGAGGACTGAAAGGTCTCTTAGAGGGTGACCTGTGTTACGCTGAAAAGCCTCTCCATACAAACTCCATGAAGACAAAGCATTTTAAGAAATGCTTTCAGAAAGCATTTAATTATGGGCAATTATTGCTTAAAAATATTAAATCAAGTTAGCAGCATCAGTTCCCTTTCCCAGCCCAGGTATGGGCTGTAGCAGTATAGAAAGGAAACAGCTGTTGACCAAAGGCCAGGCAAATGCAGAATAATAAGATGGATAGTCAAACAGAAAGACAAACCAGCTGACTAATGGCTAGTAGAGTGACCACGAGAGATGATACGAAGTTGCAGGATCTTGAAAGAAAACCAGGGAAATCCTCCTGTGCTTAAGGATTGTTCAACCAAGGTGGTAGGCATAGAGAAGTCCAGAGATCCCATAAGATCATCTGTTGGTCTGCAAGAAAAAAACCTAATGATCACCCAAATTAATGCCCAAAACTCAGTACTGCAATACTTGCTATCATGTGCAAAAGGGACGCTCTGGAGCATCCTTGGGCACATCTCCCTCTTGTGGCTATGTGTTGGTGAGCATGGATATTAATCCAGCGGAGGACAGATGGTAGATTTGGGATTGTGTAAGAGACCAGCTCCATTGCCGCTCCAGGGAAATCACTTTCACAGAACTACAGTTACACAAATTCTGAGCCCTTAATGGCTGCTCTCATGTAATTTCTATTCATATTCCTTTCTTCTTGAGTAGGTGCATTAAGTTTGTATTCAAAAAACAGGTCCCAGGTACACGTGCTCAAGAGTTAAATAATGATTTCCAGACTTCAGTAGCAAAGCCTATACNTCATTATCATTTTACCCTTCTGCTTCTTTTGTTGGGATGGATGCTGTTGGCACTCACCCTTCTGTGGGCTGCTAGAACCTTATCCCCAGTCGTTAGCTTCAGCAACATCTGGGTAGAAATTATTGGCTTTGGACTGCATTTGGCTCTACATTCATCCTTTCTGCTGGCACAACTCAACAGTGTGCTCCTCACTAGCTAGAAAGCAACAATCCACATCCAAAATTTGCCCAAATTCACCGAGGGACATATTGAGGGGAGAAAAAGAAATGGTTGGCATGGGGCAGAGCTTTGCATAAAATTTGCCTTACCCTCTCATGCCTCATCTACTTGCTTGAGCCTAGTGTTTTATTATTTTTGCACTGCTACAGAAGTATGAGGCACACTTACGATATCCAAAACATTTCAATATTACAGGGTTCCACTAAATCATGAAGCAAAGTTGGTAGTAGCATAGTTTACACTGTCTGTACAGAGCTGGAAAAGGAACATGAAAGAATACATAGGAAGGAGCATCACAGAAAGGTTGTGGACTGTGAACAAGAGAAACAAGGAGAAAAGCTGTCATCAGAACCATGCAAATCTTGCGAAAGAGAGTGTTTGGTAACACTGTGTCTGGGGAGTTCTTTTAAAGTGACCTGGCATATAGCATATTTCTAAAAGGTAATGCGCATTCTGAGTCTAAATTGCCATGTTTAAGCAGCTGCAAGCTGAAATACTTTCTTTTGTGCCTTACATACAGATAAAGGGAACAGTCAAAAGAGCTCATTTCGTTGGCACAGCATGAATATTGGACTTTATCAGAGTCAACAAAAGTGCTAGCATAACAGTGAAGAACAACCCAATTTTTCTCCCTTACAGCAAGCCATGGGCTGGACAGCAGTATAAGAGGTCTTCTGTTTTCACTCTGCATTTCTAGTGATCTATAAGCTTAAGGTCAAACAGAAAACAAACTAATGAGCAAATCTAAAGACAATAAAGGTTTTGGCAGAACAGAAATAGGTCATTTTCATGGTGACATTTAAAAATCCAGTATAAAATAGCCATCTTCTGCAGGTAAAGTTCAACAGCAAAACATACTTACTGAATCATCTTCAATCTCCCATGGATTTTTGTTTTAATAAGTGTTAGGCAAAGAATTCAGTTATTAAGGGAGCAAGAGCAAAGATTGCCCCAGAAATGGTGCACCTCTGCCCAGGACAATTCTACAGACCCTCGGCACTGGTAGGGAGCAGAGGGATGACATACAGGAGACTGCACCTTGAGAGAAGTAACTGGTCCAGTCTGTTAACAAACAGACCATTATTTTCCTCCCCAAAGATCCCTTATTTAGGGATCTTGTTCAAGTTCTTTCTTTACAAATATTTTTTCCTGTTAACTTTGTAAAACAGAGACAACCAGCCACAGAGAAGCTCATTCGGTATGGAATTAACCTTCTAATATACAAGCAAAGGCCAAACTAGATGCAACAAACATTGAGCTTGATGTTCTCTGTTTTAGCTCATATAGACATTTAGGGTGTAATGCCTTTAGAGTCCATCTATGCAGCAATAAAAGGTATGCTTGCAACTCACATAGAAGTCTAAAACTAGCTTTAAACTATCTCCATTAAGTGTGGTGAGCAGTGCAACCACAGCACAAGGGAATGGTTGCAATTTAGTCTTAAATATTTACCCAGATTTGGGGAGTTTGAGGCTATTGGTACTCAAGTTAGCACCTTCATGACTGAGACATGTTCACACAAATTATCATCATATTTCTCGTTGTAGCACTGACATTACCACACACTTTTTCAGGATTTGTATCCATTTTTATGGGTCGTTGTTAGAGTGCAGGAAAAGAGATCTTGTGATCTATATCAAGACGAGCAGAATAGTACACTTACAATTCAAAAACTTTCAAAGAAAAATAAGCGTGGATTCAATAAATCAAATAGTGCGCTTTAAAATGGTAACAAGTGGGAAAGAGAAATTTTAAAGAATTTGTCTCTTGGTATTCCTGTTCTGTCTCCATTATGTCAGACTTCCTAAGGTTTGACATGATTCCTAAAGCCTCAGACAGCAGTCACACAGTTAGATCTCAGGAGCTGTGTGTGTGTGTGTGTGCAAACATGGCACAAAGGATAGTCACTCCACATTCAAAATGTATGATAGAAACTAGTATTATCACTTGGATTAAATCATATGCCCCCTTGCAGTCATCTGCAATGAGTAATGACAGGGAAGAAAACAATGTAGTTAAAGAAATAGTAAGTATTTGAGGGATAGCTGCTAGGTAGATTGGCATTCATGCCCTTCTTCTAGAGAAAATAAAGATTTCTTGAAACATTGCTGAATCAGTACTACCCTTGTTTTCTCTCAGTAGAAAGCCAAGTGGTTATCCTTCATGTTGTCTACTGAAGCAACAAATATCTGTTATTGGACAACAATCAAATTGAAAATGGACTCTATTTTGATGCTTTTTGCCCTGCGTGCTTATCTATATCTGATTGTCAGGGGGCAAAATTTTTGCTTTAAAATATGTGCCCCTCTTTTTTTTTTTTTTTTTTTTTAATTTCTAAAATGTTTTTAGTGAAATGGACTTGAGGTTAAAAACATAAAATGCTTCAATATACACAGAAAAAAAAAATTAATAGCCTTCAGAAGAAACAATAGCCTAATTCTCACACAGTACAAGCCTATTTCTCAGCTAACCTGTGTCATATATTCAGTAGTTGTTCCTGAGACATTAATTACGTGAAACATATTATTACTAAGTAGATGGCATATTTAAATACATTTAGTATCACTTGCCACAAATGAATATACCACATTAGTGTAGGAGACCTCCTTGTACATTTCCTTCCCTGACCATGCCTTAGCTGACAACGAAGAAAAATGAAAGATGGAAGAACCATATTATTATTATTATTATGAAGGGAGTTGAAGGTGAAGTCAAGCAGCGGATAAGCAGAGGTTAGAATAAGAAAAAGCAACACTTTAAGCTGACCACAGTCTCAAAGTCCCAACTTGCTTCCTTGGCAGCTGCATGTGCCGCATTTAGCTATTTTTGGTCCATTTACGTGTAAGATACTAAATGGGGATATTCAATAGTTCAGGTTTCTTTATATATGAGAGAAATAAGTTGAATTTGGATGTTAGTTTAGATGCCGTCACTAAAAACTGTTTTCCTGGCAGCGGTAAGGGAAAAATACCACTCATTCACACAACATGAAAGAAAAAGAAAAGCAAGGGTCACGAATAAAATGATGACATACAAAATTTCAAACAGTCAAGAAAAGATTTTAACTTGTCTTCTTTCTCACCATTTTAACCAGAGCTGTGTTTTCTACTGGGGAGACTGTTTACACAGTATTTAGCACGTTTTGGGAGAAAGTAGGACTATCCAGATATAATTGTATGTAAAATAAACAATCCGTTTCCTGACGGCAGTAAGACACACTAGTGCATTCTGTTCATCAAGAGAACTTCAGATAGCTAAAAACATCAACCTTATCAAGGCCTGCTTAAAAGCTTACTGCTACCCAGAGGAACATGGCTTACTGTTGTCCAACCTGGGATATAAGGAGGAGCTGGGAACACCAGCATATTGCACAGGAGGAGTTGGGAAAGAAATGCCTGATGTTTAAAAGACATCAGCAGCTCTGGGTTTTGCCTATGCTGTTCTGCAGGCGAATCCACCTACCAGGGAACAGTTGGTGCAGTTACACAGAGCAGTCAGGAGCAGTAAACCACACCAGAGATGGAAGAACATTCATAGCCATGTACAAGGAACACAGCTGCAATGCAAACGCAGTTTAGACTGCAGTTCCTTATTGGGTTTTATGGAGCATGCAAATACGTAACACTTTCCTTCTAATTTATGATATTTCAAAATCTATTGATAGAATTATAGTCTTTGCTGGAGGGAGAAAGGGACTAGATTTGCACAAGATCACATTGTTCCCACGCTATAGAAGCCATCAAAGTGCTATGGGAAAGACACATCTCTCCTTGAACCTATCTTAATTTATATCTAAGTAACCCCAAAGACTCTTTGGAAACTTCCATTTCCCCCTGTGAGACTCCTGACAGGGTTAATGTATTTATTTTCAGTGTGGTCTGTTGCAGCAAACATGTTTGGCACTTGCAAGCATGGATTAGCACAGCCAAGGGAAAGCGTAGGAAGAGAGGTGCAGCTTCCTGCCCAGCCTCAGGCAGAAGGGGACATTTTGCACAGCTGGCATTACGTGTGTTTGCAAAAGCAACATAAGCATGCAGACAGCCACATAGGCTTTACGTTTTGACACATGCCAAAGTTCAGCCTAGCTGAAGTACTTCCTCTTGCCAAAAGAAACTGCACTTTTTTTT